>JAHKKF010505826.1:0-24661 GCA_019740295.1 Labeo calbasu
AAAGACATGAACATCTTGGATGACAAGGGGGGTGAGTACATTATCTGTAAATTGTTGTTCTGGAAGTGGACTTCTCCTTTAACAATCAAAATGTTATAAGGAAGAAAGTCACACGGGTTTGGAATAACATGAGCACGAGTAAATAATGAAAGAAATCTTTGAATTCTGGGGTGAACTATTCCTTTAAGAACACACTGGAAATAAAAAAGACCCGTTTTTACCTCTGAGCTCCTGGCCCTTGGAATCACTGCTTGAATAAGCAGGGAAGAACTGAGAAAGACAGAGGGAGATCAGTAACTCTGCTACTTGAGCCCTTTACATCAGCTGCATACCTGCAGAGCTTCATTGACAGCTTTAGTCAACAGCTCTTCCTTTAACCCTCTTAAAATTCATCAAAGCTGTGGAAGAATTTCACTCTGTCCCTTCATAAGAATGTCCGCTTTATTGTACAAGACAAGAAAACAAAACTGGAATAACAAAATCCAGATACAAATAGTAAAGGAACATCTGGTGATGAGTCTCAGATTATTTCCCTAAAGGAAATTGAAGACATAAAATAAGTCGAGGAATGGCAACAGTTAAACGTTTATATAGAGAATGGACAAAGAACTGACAGATTTAGTTACATCAGTTCATCTCTCTGGCTTCAGCATAGCCCGTACCCATAGTGCATGACTGAACAAAGAACAGTTATTCATGAATAAAAAGGATTCATCTGTGTGGAAAACACTCTGCGGAGGGCCTCATTCATGAAACACAAGCAGAATGAATTTTTTGTAAAATCATTTGGTTTTATGAACAATGTACACAAAAGTTCTTCTGCTCATATTTCATGTACGAGGTGCGATAAATGCAGTCTACCATTTTTATGATTTCTCTTTATTTCCATTTATTGTCAGTTTGACTATATGCACACATGTACATAGATAACAGTGATTATACTGCATAATATGTGATCCTGGACCACAAAACCAGTCTTAAGTAGCACGGGTATATTTGTAGCAACAGCCAAAAATACATTGTATGGGTCAAAATTATCGATTTTATGCCAAAAATCATTAGGAAATTAAGTAAAGATCACGTTCCATGAAGTTATTTTGTAAATTTCCTACCTTAAATATATCAAAACTTAATTTTTGATTAGTAATTTGCATTGCGAAGAACTTCATTTGGACAACTTTAAAGGCCATTTTCTCAATATTTTGACTTTTTTGCACCCTCAGATTCCAGATTTTCAAATAGTTGTATCTGGCCAAATATTGTCCTATCCTAACAAACCATGCATCAATGGAAAGCTGATGATGTATGAATTTCAGTTTCAAAAAACGGACCCTTATGGCTGGTTTTGTGGTACAGGGTCACATATAATACTTCTTTTGGAGAAAATTGCATTGCTCAGATATTGTTTGCATTTGGTCTCAAATGTTTCAATTCCAACTGAATAAAATAAACATTTCATAAAACACATTTTTAATCAATTTAATGCATCCTTAGCGAATACAATTTCCAAAACATAGATTTGTGATTGCAAAATCTCATCACAGTTTGCTGAGATCTCTTCAAAGCTCTAGAGATTTGTTTGTAAGGAGGAAAAGTTTCCATTTAATCACACTGCTTGCTACAACTGAGAAATAATTAAAAACATTTGTGGCTTTTCTTTCCTACAGGAAAACAAATGTTGAACTATTATTATAAACAGCCACAACAGCAACAATAATTGCATGCTTTCTAAATTGCACACTACCTTCAGAGAGGGATATCCGGTGATGCCGAAATTGGTGCACACTTTTCTGTTGCTTTCATCAGCACAATCAATAGCAGCCAGATCAACAGCAGGCTTCCATTCTACAACAGAAACACAACACAGAATGCAGAGTTTACGAAACTGAATCAATGCACAGAATGAGATCAATAGCGTTTCTGCAAACGGATTTCAGTTGCATGTCGCAGTTTCAAAAAAAGGCTGTGTGGAGTCTGTGGTTTAAAACATCAAACATCTGTCTGTGCAAATACAAGGTCAACATCATGTCAAAGAGCGTCTGGCACAATATGACCAAGCAGACTTTGTGATCAACACTGAAGATACTCTGCTCTCATTCACAACATATGCTCCATTAACCTTTCACAAAGGGGACTTCCAGATGTCAAAGACGTATGTTTTTCATGAACTATGATACTGTCAACCTAGATTAGGCTGCTCAAAAACCTCACGCCTAGAGCAACAGATGAGAAAAAAACTGCAATTTAAAGTGGCTGTCTCAAAACCGAAATTAACTACATTTCGCAAGGATCAAAAATGAACTCTAAATCAGGGGTGTCACCTAAACACACCTGATCCAGCTAATCACATCATTCAGGCTTATTTCAAAACTACATGGTTTGTGTGTTGGAGCAAGGTTGGAACGAAACTCTGCAGAGCTGAGTTTGACACACCTGCTCTAAATGCACCAATAATACACATAAATACAGTCCAGGTAGACTCACTATATCATTAGACATTCTCACTTGGTAGACATGTCACAATATAAACTCACATGATATTTAGGTACACTATGCTGGAAAGCCACTTGGCAGGCTGCTCAATAGTTCATTGGATAGGCAGCTGTTTTGAGACATTGTTTGTTTATGTATATGTCAATGTACAAAGTATTAGTTCACTAAATCATTATGTAACCTTGTTAGCTGTCTACAAGCTTTCTCAGTTGGTTCTGTATATATAATTATCAATTGCCCACAAATCTGTTGGTAAATTAGTCCTCATTAATGTTACTTTAAGTTTGCTGCAACCAACTTAAAGGTTGGTTAAAAAAGTTTGCATATAAATGTAATGTTTTACCTCAGAGTTAGGGTGGAACCTCTCTCTCCAAAAAAACCTTTAAACATTGTATTAGCTTACCGCCATTGTGTTGATTTATTTTTGACAACAGTGGTGGTTAACACCAATTATAACACCACAGTACTAGTGTAGTTGCCATAACAGCTTCTGTTTTACTTCGGAGAAAACGTGTTACCATGGTAAATGATAGTGTAACGGAACTCCCAACTGTTTCTTCATGATATGGAAATGTGAAACATACTAACCTTTAATATCTCTGGCGAGGCTTTTCCAGGTGGGTGAGAAGGCGACACAGTGTCCGCACCAGGTCGCGTAAAACTCCACGAGAAGAGCCGCGGTGGAGTTAAAAAGCACGGAGTCCACATTCTCCGGGGATAAAATAATAATCTGATCCGACGCTGTGTACAGCCCGGCTTCCGCGATTAAAGGGCTTAGACTTATAAAGAAAATAAAAGCACATAAGAAAGAGTTAAATGGATTTAATTTGGCTTTTGTCGTGTGACAAGACGTGGCACAGCAGCTCCGCCGCGCCATCTTCCCTTATTTCAGCTCAAACTAAACTAACTCTATTAGAAAGTGATAGAAAGTTTACTGCGACTGGTCAGACGTTAAACTCCCTCCCACTTAACTCTATTCAACTCCCTTTCTCTTTGAACTCTAAATAGCTCACAGCAGTGTTTGTTTTCATTAAAACTGATAGTTTATATATGTATTTTTTCGTTTTGTTATATTAAGGTCACATTAAAATTGTCTTTGAAGCTTTTGCCATGCCGTGATGTTTAATTGGTTTTAACGGTCATTTGTCCCAGGCCCAATTGTTCAAGCTTAACTTAATTTTAAATATATAGGTTACTTGTTTAAAATTATAATAGTCTCAACAAAGAGTAAGTTGAATACAAACCGTTTACATGAATTATTCAAAAATTAGTTCTATTTATTTGTAACGTTACGCATAATTAAAAGCGTCCCTCAGTTGTGGCGTCACTTCCATCGCGACCAACATTGTCAAACGTTTTTAAAAAGTTCAGTTACAAAACGTGGGAAAAGAAAATAAACAGATATCAAGTGTTTGTTTTGAATGCTATATGTGTAATGTCATATAGAATTTTTGCTGAATTAATCACAATTTGTTTAAAGTCCCTTTTCATTCCATTCATCAAAATCTTTTTGCTGCCACACATAAATAAAAAATAACACAACAAACATTTTTAGGACATACAGTCAAAAGATTTTTTAATTTTTATTTTTTAAATAAGTCTCTTCTGCTCACCAAGCCTGCATTTATTTGGTCCAAAATACAGCAAAGGCAGTAATATTGTGAAATATTTTTACTATTTAAATTAACAGCTTTCTATTTGAATATATTTTAAAATGTAATTTATTCCTGTGATCAAACCTGAATTTTCAGCATTATTAACTCCAGTCTTTAGTGTCACATGATCGTTCAGAAATCATTCTAATATGTTGATTTGCTATTCAAAAACATTTTTTATTATTATTATTATGGTCAATATTAAAGATAGCTGAGTACATTTTTTCAGGATTCTCTGATGAATAGAAAGATCCAGTGATCAACATTTGTTTGAAATAAAACGCTTTTGTAACATTATACAATATACCATTTAAAATGCAGTTCTTCTAAACTTTCTATTCATCAAAGAAACTTGAAAAACATAATTTTCAACATAATAATAAATGCTTTTTGAGCAGCAAATCAGAATATTAGAATGATCATGTTACTGGAGTAATGATGCTAAAAATTCAGCTTTGAAATCAAAGGAATAAATTACATTTTAAAATATAAAAAGCAGTTATTTTAAATATATAAAAATATTTTACTGTTTTTGCTGTACTTTGGATCACATAAATGCAGGCTTGGCGAACAGAAGAGAATTCTTAAAAAAAAACCATTAAAATTCTTACTGTTCAAAAACGTTTGACTGGTAGTGTATATTTTTACTTTTTTTATTTTTTTATTTTTCAAAACTATGTGAATGCCAGCCTAATGTCACATATATATTTTTTGGCTGAATTAATCACATTAAGTAATCACATTTGTCACAAAATCTTTGAAATTGCAAACAATATGCTTTAAAGTCCCAGATGGATCCTTTCCCCTCCCCCCATTCTATTCATCAATTTATTTTTTGTTACCACAAATTACTAAACAATAAGACACCAGTTTTAGGACATATGTTTGTTCTAAACTACAACATATTTCTTTCTTCTTTTTTTTGTGTTAGACTTATGTAAGCCAGAGTAAGTCATTTCTCTAGGTCTGTATTGACACCTTGATCCATTTGTTTACAATCACCCTTTGCTCAAATATTGACATATTGCATATGTGCCTCTTGTCCAAAGTTTCTGAGTGGGCACGTTCCACCCACACAAACTTTTTTTCAGTGTTGATACTGAGAGTGACGATGGTTTGTGTTTGGAGGGTGAAACTTAACTTTTCCATACACTTGATCCACAGCTGTGTATTTTTGTTTAGTGACAGTTGCTCATGTGTCCCTTGTTTGTCCTGAACAGTTAAACTGCCTGCTTTTCTTCAGAAAAATCCCTCAGGTCCCACAAATTCTTTGGCTTTCCAGCATTTTTGTGTATTTGAATCCTTTTCAACAGTGACTGTATGATTTTGAGACCCATCATTTCACTCTGAGAACAACTGAGGGACTCAGATGCAACTATAGACGCTCACTGATGCTCCAGAAGGAAAAACAATGCATTAAGAACCAGGGGTGTAAACTTTTGAATGAAATGAGGATGCGTACATTTTCTTATTTTGCCTAAATATGATTTTTTTTTTCATTTAGTACTGCCCTTCATAAGCTACAGAAGATACTTACAAGTTCCCCAGAAGACAAAATAAGTTAAATTTACCCTGATTTTCAAATTCAAAAAGCTTTCACCCCCTGGCTCTTAATGCATTGTGTTTCCTTCTGAAGCATCAGAGAGCGTTTGAACCTTCTGCAATAGTTCTGAAATGACGGATCTTAAAATCATGTATTCGTTGTTGGAAAGGGTTCAAGTACACAAAAATGCTGAAAAACCAAAGAATTTGTGGATCTGAAGGATTTTTCTAAAGAACAGCAGGCAGTTTAACAGTTCAGGACAAACAAGGGACTCGTGAACAACTATGACTAAACACGCACACAAAAACACAGCTGTGGATCATTCAGGTAACAACACAGTATTAAGAATTAAGTGTGTGTAAACTTTTGAACAAAGTCGTTTTTATAAATTCAACTATTATTTTCTCTTGTGGACTACATGTAAATGTCTTTTATGTGAAATATCTTATAAGGTGAGTACCAAATAAAAAATAACATATTTTGGTCAAATATTTAACATTTTGCACATTCTGCAAGGTGTGTATAAACTTTTGACTTCAACTGTAAATTATGAATATTGTTGTCTCCTTAACGAACTGCTTTTGTTTCTCTTTTGGGATAAATGGATAAATGTGAATGTAATTTGACATTCAATTCGGTGTAATTACCAAATCGGTGAACTTAATTACTTTAATTCCATATTGGTGTTTAATTTAATGTTTCATGCTAGAACATGACAACAAAACTAGGGTGTAAACAGCATTTAGACATGCCCATCTCCTTCTACTAATCATTTTTTCGCCTCAGCCAGTGCTAAGATGCTAAAACAGGAGTCTGATCACAACACAAAAACTTTTCCAATGACAAAACAAACATTATGACTGAGAAATGACGAGATCTTTATTTACAATTTCCAAAGGATCAGTTCAGTTAACAAATATATCTATAATATGTACATGGAAGCAAAAGGAACCACGTCCATTTTCACAGCAATCTTCCATGAGTCCACTCACAGGAGATAGGCATCGACTCTATTTACACGGGTAAAACAATTTACAAGTCTTCAAGTGCACCTCTGTCACTCACAGTACATCATTATAAATACACATACACTTACGGGATGCGAAAACATTTCTACGACCTACCAATTTAAAAGTAGAAACTGATTATCAAACCACTTGTGCCACACGAATCCTAATTTCCCGCCCACAGTTAAAAGTTGAAACTCAACGCATTAGCCAAAAAGACTATTAGCAGTAGCCTATTCTCAGAACGAGGTAGAGATCTCCGTTACCTATATATTTAGACATGCTATTGGATGAGCGACTGATGCTGGGTATCAGAGACTCTTTTGCTGCATAGATGAAGTTTAACCCACTGACACGGCACAATACTCTAGATCTAACCTCACAATGATGCTGCAGGTCGCTATCGGACAGACTGGCTCAGGAAGTACAGCTTTAAGAGAGGCGAGGCAGGGCTGGTTACAGCTAATTAGACACATAAGACACTATGATGATAGTATGTTTCTTTTGAGAACAGGATTGTAATGGCGACTGATTTACAACAAATATGTACATCACAGTATTCGTGGATAACAGACGAGATGGACGTGCCGAGCCCTTGAGCAGTTCCTCTGAAAGGTACACAATGAGTAAAACGCCTCCTTGAAAAGTAAACAAACGTATCCTTGTGCCAGTGACTAAAAACACAAAGATGTGCTTTAAAAGTTTCTGATGGGTACACACACACACAAAGTAAGGCAGAAATGTACATCTTACAGTATTAGAGGTTTGTCCAGCTATGAAGAAATAAGTTAAGATTAAAGCCAAAAGGGACCTTTATGACAGTCAAAGGAAGGCTGGGAAAAGTCGCTCACGTGTGAGCAAACATAACAATGGAGGCACTTAAAAATGAATGGGATAGAAGGCAAACGTTAAGGCTAGAACCCAGCGTGTCCGTGTTTAGCACAGTTCATACAGTTCAATTCAATCTTTTGGCATCCGGTAACTGTAGCAGGTGTCGCCAATACGACATTGTTTTGTATGGAGAGAAACAAAACCATTACGAGAAGTCTTAAATATCATTTACATATTTTGCATTCAACATTATCTTGCATCAAATCCCTTTACACTGTATTGCCATTTCAACATTCAAATTGTACATATTGTGCTTAGTTAATCATGTCAATGGTAAAATAATCTCTTTTTTTAAACACTTTCCAATGTTATTTTCAAATTCAAATGTTACTTTTAAAAAATAAATTAATAGAATTAAAGGAAAAGGAAACAAGTATTTCTTATAATACAATCTAATTGGAAATAAAAACAAGTCTTGAAGTCCTCAGGTCTGTCCTGATTTGATCTGACCTTTGTGTTTTAATTATAAGACTTGAGAATGGCAGAGCCAGTTTTAGCAGCAATGATGAACAGACACAGTATGGGGAATCTGGACCCAAACAGCTGCTACAATTAACACCGCACCATCAAGAGCTGAGTTCACCAGACTTCCCAGATGAGAATATGAGCATGACAAGTCAGACCTCTGACGGGGTGTTATGGCCTTGAATGCTGAATCCACCACTTTCCGTGGACTGCACAAGCAGACTGTAAGGGAATTCCTCTATGAATGTTCTTTTATCCCAAATCCTCCATTTCATTGAAGGTACCTAAAACATTTCTATGTACAGCATCATCAAAGAGTTCTTTTGGACTTCTTCTCTTGGATTTGGGTTAGAACGTCAGCTGTGTCTTTTAGCAAGGCATCAAAAATCCCATCAGCAAGCTGCATCTTTACAAAAAGTTCATCCTCATCATAGTTCACCCATTGGGATTCCTCTTCATGCAACTCTTGGACCTAGAAATGAAAGAGTGATTAATGACTTGTGAATTTAAATGTCTAAACAAGTCTATAAATAAAATCAAACTGATTGATTCCATGGTCAGCAATCTATCAGTCACCATGGCAAGTTTTGCAATTTCAGACAGCTATTCTGAATGTGAGGTTTAATTCACTTACTAGAATGTGGTCGACTCTGTCTCGCTTTTTCCGTCCAAATTTGATCATTTTCTGCCAGTCTGTTTTCTGGTTCTGCTCTTTCTTTAGACCACACAACTTTAATACCTCAGTGGTGACAAATTCCTGAATGAACAAAATACACGTACACAAACGTAAATTACACATAATAAAATACTATAGGTAAATATAGCTGCAAGCAGCGATTGCCAGGGTTCAAGCGCTTTATGGCATTGAAACACATATGAAAAAAGACATTATTTAGCAAGCCTGTAACCACCTAAATCAAAGATTTAAAAAAAGCATTTTTGGCAAATCCAGGTAATTTACCACAGAAATATTATGGTTTTTAATGTTTATGACTGCCAACTGCGCCAAATGTGGTCTGATCTCCTTAAAACTGTGCATGCTTGTTTAGAATCACCTGTCGCATGTGCTCAGCTGGTTTCGTGAAGTTTTGAGTTTTCCTTAAGGCTTTAAAGGATTTTTGTCAATTTGGATAGGCCCCCCTTTCTAGACGACCCCGTTACAGCTTCCCAAAGGGTAAATATTTTTCAATATTTTTTGATAATTATTGACCTAGAGTCCTATAGAATTGACACCTAGAGCATTGTACTGCAGTGTTTTTTTTCCAGATTCCAGTAAAACACCTAGGACTAGTTCGCAAAAGTAGGTGTTTTACATATTCTCAATCATTTAACGAACTATTTGATTGACAGCATTGGTTCTAGAGGCAAAGTTGCCCAGAATAAGGAGTTCAAACATATACTAATATCACGTACAAAAAAAAATGTACAATCGTTTACGCACTTAGAAAATGCGATAGTGCCCCCAATGGTGCATTTCTTTAAAAGTTTTACTTTTACTTTTTCACAGACCTTTGGGGCCATGAGTCAAACAGGCCCACTGAGTTTCGTTCTAATCGGCCTCCATTAACCTTGCCTAGTAGGTGCTCAAACGTCATTTGGCTGACACTTGTGGCACTTTGGACCAAGACCATGCTCAGCGATTTTCATGTTGATAGGACAAATGGTTGTGTAGGTATAGCAATTTTTTAAATGTTGTTTTCCCCTCTTATTGCACCACCAAGTGGCCAAGTATCACGATTTTTGTCCTTTGACCTCAGATTGAACTCTTACATACAAGATATGAGTTTGGTGGTGATATCTCATTCAATTCAGGAGTTAAGGGCATTTCATTAAAATGGCCCCGCCCCTTAAACGTTTTTAAAATAATTATTGATATTCACTCTCCAGAAAATCTTTCTGCACTGGTTTGGTTAAGATCGGGTGAAAAACCTAGGACTAGTTTGTTTTAAAAAAAATCTGAAGGAGTCCAATGACATACGACACTTGAGCCTGCAACTCACAGTTTAGGAGTTACAAGCGATTTTATACTTTTGATTGCTGTAGCGCCCCCATCAGGCCGATTGGGGCGAGCCTTGGTGACACTGTCGGCGGTATGAGTACTACCACCGATTTACCACCGGAGTGAGTACTACCACCGGTGTGAGTGACCGATTTCAGCCGCAGCTTCAACTTGTATTTATAATGTGGGGGCGGGACGCTTCGGATTCTAGAGAGCATTTGATTGGACAGAAGTTTGGATTAGAAGTTTAAGTGCAGGGTGATGTCATCAAAATCATTAATCCATATTGGCGGATGTGAGCGACTAAGTTTAAAATGCTTATATCTTGTATATATGAATTCTGTCATTGCTTTGGAGCACACTAGCTTATAAATAACCATAAGGCTAACACATTCATGCTAAAAAAACAATCAAAACTTCAATTTTAATTTCATGGAGACTTTAAAACAATATTGATTTCTTGCATACCTGAACTGTTGTGAAGTCACTGGGGGATTTCACACGATGGAAGTAGGTGGAATTAAGGCGACGTGGTTTCATCCATTGTGGCTGATCAACTTTTGGATCTTCTGCATAGATGTCTTGAATGACCTCCCATGATAAATCAAAGACGGCCTGTAAATAAACGCAACAGCAAACATTACTCGTCTTCCTGGAAATGCTTACAAAAATCTTGAAAAGGTTAAACAAACACCTCAGTGTCAGCATCTCAATCCTTACCAGTTTGTAGCTTCGTTGGCATTGAGCCTCGAGGTCATTGGCTTTGGAGTCTCCTTCCAGGAAAATATTAGTGGGTTGAGGTTTGGGTACTCCAGTCAGACTTGGTCTACCATGACCCAGTTTACAGCTTTTCCAGATCTCCTGAGTAGCAGCGATGACCAGTTTCTCCACCTCCTGGACAGTGTGAGGAACAATCATGGTGGGCTCCTCTGGTTGCTTCATCTGCACGGGAAGTTCAGGTCTGGGCGGTGTTTTGACCTGTTCCCCCGCAGGCAAACTCAAGGAGCTAGAAACCCCATCCTGCTGCTGTTTATGTTTTTGCTTCTGCTGTTGTTTTCGTGAACTGAGACCAAAGTCCTCATCGAACCAGTCCTGATCGTCACCAAGGACATCGAAGAGCTCACGGCTCAGTTCCAGCTCTGCCAGACGTTTAGCTAGCTCTTCCTGTCCACTCGTACCCAGGACAGGGCTCTCCTGTTGAAGAAGCATAGTTAGCACTCATCAAGACCACCTCTTTACAACTGGCATCAAGAGAAGATCTGATTTATCTTTACATTCTCTATCTGAACTATGCAACACAGGCCTAAAAAGAAGGTTCCAAGGTAACATCAGTCACTACATTTTTGTCAATACAGCTGGAAATGTCAACTTAAGCATTACACATCAGCAATGTTATCAGCTTGTTGGGTAAATCATTCACTTTATATCAATAAATAACTGAGATTTTTAACTAGCTTCTCGTTTCATCTATTCTTTAGGGTCTTCAGATAAATTAAAATCATCAAAGTCACTCACAGGTCTGTTGCAATGCTCTGGAGATGAAAGTTCCTCCTGATCATCATCATCAAAGAAGGTGCGGAAACTATCCGCCTTCGTCTTAGATCTGCTCTGAGACTTAAAGTTGTTGCTTCTAAGTCCATCATCTTCATTGATGAAATCTCGTTTCAACTGATTAACAGCTGATAGCTTCTCCTCTTTGTCTTTCTTGATCTTCTGAAATTGTTTCACCGCATCACTTAAGAAGTTGTCCACAAGTTTATCTGCGAGGGTGGTCAAAGCCCTTTTGTTATTCAAGTCTTCTCTATCAAGACTGGCCTCCTCAATTGAGATGTCAGTGGATTTCTGAAGACCATCAACTCTGGACTTCTCATCCTCAACCAAGAGGTCCAAAATGACTGCTGTTGGTTCCTCTTCCTGCTTCTGTTTTTTAGATGTCCCTTTATCCAGATTATTGAGCAATGGAACAACATTATCAACAGATGCGTCCTCGAATTCGAGAATGATGTCCCTGTCTCCACCGTTAGGCACTGTGTGCCGACTTCTGTCACAATCCTTAATGATATTGCACTCAATATCATTAAAATCCAGGTTATGCTGAGATTTAATAAAGGTGCTTTGCCCAGTGGAAAGCCGTTTGATGTTAAGTTCCAATGGCTTTTCGTGCTCATCCAAAGGCTCTCTAGTTTCAGGATGCAAATCCAGCTCAGATTTTTCTCCTTTAATTTTGTTTAGAAGATTTCTATGTTCCAAATGTTCCTCAGAACCTTTGTTTTTATTATTTGGCTGGTCATCACATGATGAATCTTCATCTTCAGTGTCTGCACCGGCCTCAAATTTCTCTGGAAGACGAGAGATCTTGTCCGGTGGGGCGAATATACCATGTTTTTCCCTACACTCGAAGTATACCACCCCATCGTAAGTTCCATTGTTACTTCCTTCAGGGTTGTCAAGTTCAACCCCGGCCCAAAATCCATTGGCAAAGTTAGTCTGTCCCTTGAATCTTAGTGTCCCTGGTTGTATATTACTCACCAGAACCCGGTCTCCAATGCTGAAGCTTGGCAATTCGTCCTTCAAAATTGGCATTTGGGGCTGTGGTGAAGTTGAACATTTTGAAGGGCCCATGATGTCTTCTTTGGAGCCTTTACCAAGGCTATTGAGGTCTGCATGACTTTCAGTTTGGAAGCTACCATTAGTACCTCCTGATCGGACACTTAGTTCTTCTTCAATTTCCTCTTCACTGCTGTACACCGGAGACTTAACAGATTTTTCTTTGGGCTCTGGGGCAGAGGGTGATGTAGGCTTTGATTCATGATTATCCTCCTTAAATGACGACCCAAATGAAGACTCAAAGTCGTCATTATAGCCATCACCTGAGGGAGATGGTGCATCTTTCATCTTTGGTGAATCCTCCTTTTTGGACAATGAGAAGTCAGGGGTATAAGAATGATCTATGGCTGAAGGAGTCTTTTCAGGTGAAGGATAGTCTATATCTTTTGATTTCGCTACAGGAGATTCATTTGAATCAGTAAATCTCATACTCTCTCCAGCATCTGCAGAATTTTGAAATGCTGGCTTGTCATCAGCATCCTTCTCAGGCAACCTTTCCTCTTCAAATTTGGGTTTCACTTCATTCAGAGATGGAATCTGCAGTTCAAGATCCAGTGTAAGCAGAGGGTGAGAGTGCTGGTCAGATTGGTCATTCTCAGACCCCTCTGATTTTGCATATTCCAGTTCCTCCATAATACCTGACTTGTGGCTAGAGACCACGCTCTCATCTTCTGAAAGCAGTTCATTGGCCTCTGGTCTGGCAGAAAGTTCTTTGATTGACTGGACATCTTCTGACGGGTGGCTTGGACACTCTGGACTATGCAAAATGCTCCTTAAAATGTCCATATGTTCTGGACTTCCTATAACTGGAGTTGGAGTAACTGTAGGAGGATCTTCATCCGAGGAAATGTCATCATGTTCTGATGAATACTTATGAAGGCTTGATAGTGCAACATCATCTGCAAACAAATACACAATTTTTAAAATTATGTATACTTTAAATGTGGTCCGAATCAGCATTCTTAACGTCAACATTAAGAAAAGACATTGCACCTCTATCTGCTGGTGTCTCCGTGGGCACAGTCTCTGATTTCTCAGATTCTGTGACAACCTTCCAGTTCTTGCTAGTCTCAGGCCTGTAAAGTAAAACGTACATCAGAAGTTATAGGAATTACACAACAGATCAAAAAAAAAAAAAAAAAAAAACTCAAAAAGAGTAAATTAAAAATGATTGGTAAATGTCAAGGCCGACCTCTGAAGCGGGGGAGGTTTTATCCGAGGCTTTTCAGTGGCTGACGTGGGAGTTTTAATCTGGGGTTTAGTAGCTGGAGTGCTGTCTGGCTCTTTACTCAATTCGGCCTTGGTCTTCTGAATAAAGTCATTATATGACTGGGGAACCAGAGGAACACAAACATGAACAAATACAGCATACTGACAAATTTTTGTACAGCCACTTAAAATAAAACAGCAAAATAATAGAGCAAGACAAGCGGTTTCTTTATGATAAACAGCACACAAATAGGTGAATAAGAAAGGTGATGATGGCCGACCTCCAATTGTTTCAGCAGGCTCGCCTCCTGAGCTTTCAGTCGCTCTTTCTGCCTCTTCTTTTGCTCTTTCTTTAGCTGATACACCACCGATTTGCGCTTGCGGAGCTCGTCCTTGAGGGCGTGAATACGGCTCTCAATATCACTCTGATCAGATGTGGTCTCTGAGGTAAGAATAAAAATATCACCATTATCAAATCATTGTCTTTGCTAAAAATACTTAATATGGCACTAAACATTTTCATCCATAAAGATCAAAAGTGTCAAAATACAATATTTAAATAATAAAAAGGCAATGTTTTAAACCTAAAAAAAAGCACAATTTCCTTTAGCACAGTATCTCTTTTAGATAGATTATCTGTATAAGGTAGACTCATCTGTTCATCTATAACATGACTAAGCGGTTTGATCCAGAGAAGTGCACACATAGATAAACAGAGCATTATATTTTGCAGGCACAGTGTACCTCTTCCTGCGTTCACATATCCAGTTTATTAAAGATGTAAAGGATCAACTAAATTAACATGCCAGGTATGTAGCAACTTAAGAACTATGATTTTTAAAAATACATAAGTAAAAAAAGATTACATGGATTAAGAGAGCTAAACACTACACTACCAGTCAAAAGTTTTTGAACAGATTTTTAATGTTTCTCTGTCTCTTCTGCTCACCAAGCCTGCATTTATTTGATCCGAAGTACAGCAGCAGCAGTAACATTTCGAAATATGTTTACTATTTAAAATAAGTGTTTTCTGTTTGAATTTATTTTAAAATGTAATTTATTCATGTGATTTCAAAGCTGAATTTTTAGCATCATTACTCCAAGCTTTTGAATGGTATAGAGTATAATGTTATAGTGTACAATCTTTGGTTCTTTCTATTCATCAAAGAATCCTGAAAAAAAAAGTACTTAACTGGTTTAAATATTGATTAAAAAAAAAAAAATCATAAGAATAAATTACATTTTAAAATGTATATGAATAAGAAAGCAGTTATTTTAAATAATAACAATATTTCACAATATTACTGCTTTTGCTGTATTTTGGATCAAATAAATGCAGGCTTGGTGAATAGAAGAGAATTCTTTAAAAAAACATTAAAAATCTTGCTGTTCAAAAACTTTTGACTGTTAGTGCACATGAAACTACTCTAAATGTTGCAGACTTCAAAGAAAACTGGTCCACATTATGTTAATAGAGCAAATCCAGATAATTTCCGAAGTCTGATGGGGGAAGCAAGGGTCTTACCGGATGGAGTGGCCGAATGAGGGTCACTGGTGTGGGCCTCACTGGTCTTGGAGCTGGAGCGCACCTGCATCTTGCCGTTTCCGCTGGTGCCACTGACAGTGCCAGGTCGGCTACTGTCTGAATGTCGAAGAGAGCTGAGGCTGGCTTTCTCTGGAGGAGACTGCAACACATACAGGAAGAGGGATCCAAGGTCAGGACATGTAAATCACACTCACCAAAGAAAGTTATAATCAACACTGATTAATGTAACTGTGGACTACTTGTAAGATGCAAACAACTTTGCATATCTCTATGCTTAATATCCAATAATTGCTCTAATAACTCATAAACATTAGATACATTAGCTTTTTTTTTTTTTACAAAACTATGTATTCAGTATATATGGTTCAGTTTTCACCTGTTTGCTGTCTGTGGCATTAAACTCAGGTGAGTAGAGAGTGTCAGGAGCAGGGCTGCTGCCTGGATGAGGAGAGTGGAGTTCAGAAACAGGTTGGTCTGAGGAAGGACTGGCCAGCTGCTCTGGAGCAGACAAATCAGTGTGCACGCTGGACACGGACAATGCTGGGGAGTCGTCATCTTCGCTGCCTGCTTCTGTGAGAACATGCATACAGATACAAAAGATGTAACGGTTCATAATAGTTGCTTTGATGCTCTTATACACTGACTTTCAAAACAAGTGAAGAGAGTAAACACGATAAACAGTGGAAAACCATACCAGGGGTTGAAAAGAGCACAATAACAGTTCATTTCCATCTAGCGGTATGGTTCAGTTCAGTACAGTATGGTATGTAATTTTTTTGTTTCCAATGATGTCGATTGCTACTTTCCAGCTTCTGTTTCTGCCACGGGATGTAGGAATTATACAAGCTTCAGTCTGGATCCAATCCTTACGAAGATCTGAGATGACCAAACAACTGAGAAGAGATGATGCCAACTCTGAACCAACATACAAAACTACCAAATTTTGCTATAAGTTTGATCGCAACATATAATCACTGCCGTTAATAGTGTACATTGTTTGTTTGAGTATGTCATAATCTAACTGCATGATTTGACTGTACATGACTACTTTTTTTGCCATAGTCAAAACTGATAAAGTACTCCTAAATATAATACACAAACTTTAATCTTCTGTGAAGCTGCTTTGCATAATTTGTATCCTGAAAAGTGCTATACAAATAAACGTGAATTGAAAATGTGAATTACACCATGCCTATCAAATGGCGGTGGAAAGGCAAGCCGGATCAGGGTGTACCATCCCGAATCGTAACATACTGTACTGTACTTTAGCAAACCGTACCGTTCAGCGGAAAAAGCCATAATAAACCAATAAGCAACAAGAGGCTGTACTGTACAGTGATTTTACCACAGTTATAGGATGTTGTTTTTTATAAAGCAGAAAAAAGACAACTTGACAAGCAATTTCTGTTTTTACACTACCGTTCAAAAGTCTGGGGTCAGTAAGATTTTTAAATGTTTTTTTAAATTCAAAATGGTGCATTTGTTTGAACAAAAACAAATTACAACAGTAGTAGTGTGAAATATTATTACAATTAAAATAAACGTTTTCTATTTTAATACACTTAAAAATATAATTTATTTCTGTGAAGGCAAAACTGATTTTTTTTTGCATCCATTACTCTTCAGTGTCACATGATCCTTTAGATATAATTCTAATATGATAAATTGGTTCTCATGATACATTTCTAATTATTATCAATGTTGAAAACAGCTGGGCTGCTAATATTTTTGTAGAAACATTTTTTTCAAGAATACGTGACCCTGGACCACAAAACCAGTCTTGTGTAGCACGGGTATATTTGTAGCAATAGGCAAAAATACATTGTATGGGTCAAAATTACGAATTTTCCTTTTATGCCCAAAATCATTAGGATATTAAGTAAAGACCATGTTCCATGAAGATATTTTGTAAATTTCCTACCATAAATATATCAAAACTTAATTTTTAAATAGTAATATGCATTGCTAAGAACTTTATTTGCACAACTTTAAAGGTGATTTTTTCAATATTTTGATTTTTTTTGCACCCTCAGATTGCACATTTTCAAATAGTTGTATCTCGGCCAATATTGTCCAATTGTAACAAACCATAAATCAATGGAAAGCTTATTTATTCAGCTTTTAGATGAAGTATAAATCTCAATTTGACCCTTACGATTGGTTTTGTAATCCAGGGTCACACAATTTTTAAAAGAACAGCATTTATTGCAATAGTAATCTTTTGTAACACTGTTTTTACTGTCACTTTTGATCAATTTAATTTATTCCTACCAAATAAAAATCTCTTTTGAACAGTAGTATAGATGGAGTACAGGAGTAACT
The DNA here is from genome assembly GCA_019740295.1 of Labeo calbasu. Taxonomy (NCBI): domain Eukaryota; kingdom Metazoa; phylum Chordata; class Actinopteri; order Cypriniformes; family Cyprinidae; genus Labeo; species Labeo calbasu. The sequence continues at coordinate 17,738 of JAHKKF010505826.1, forward strand.
GATGCGCATACACTGGCCGTTCTTCAACAGACTATTTTCAGTATCACTTCCTTTCCTTCTCTTCAGCTGTTTCCATCATCCAAAAAACTGCAAAAACATTATGCTCGCTTGAGACGTTTTTGAACTGTGCGAAAATGGTTAATGCGACTAATGGGAATAAGGGGAAACACATTTCGTGAACAGATTGCTCAACACACACCAAAAAAAGTCATGTGATTTTGCGATATGGGACAGGATAACTTGACTAACTAGTGAACCAATGTCATTGCACAACATCTAAAATGCTATGGTAATTTTGAAATGCCTGAGCAAAGTCTGTTGTCAAAGTATTTCTGTATAATTGCCTCCCAGAACCGTCTTAAAGACTGTGTATCCAAACAGCTGGCATCCGCCTCCAAAAGCAGTGACCGTATTTATTGTGCTTCGTCTGCTCTCTCTGAGTCGCAAGTAATTTATTATATATAAAAATTATTATATTCAGTGGCTGTTCCAGTGTTTCTAAGTGACATTTAATTCCAGTTTATCAGGAAGTGACGATTTTGTTCTCTTTTAATTGCTGGATGGAAATGGTGTTTATTCGCAAATCTTTTATGCAATATTCCAATTTTGCAACTTTGGACTAATGCCTTTTTCACGCTCTTCACCTTGTCCTGTGGGACTCTCCTGTCCACCGCTGGATTTACTGCGCTCACTTTCCCGGCTGCGCTGCTGCAGTGGTGTTCTGTTGCGTGGCTGCTGCTGTTTTTCCCAGGCCGCCAGAGCTTGTTTCTCCATGCGGCGCACTTCAGCCTCCTCCGCGTCCAGCCGCTGCCTCCACTCAAGAAGTTCCTCCGCATGTCTGCGCCTCTGCATCAACTGCTGCTCCCTTTTAGTAAGAAACCTACAGGATAGAGAGTGAGAGAGACAAAAAGAGAGACAGAAAAGGCAGAGAAAGGGGGAGAACAAGACTGTGTAAAGCAAAGTGACACGATTTGGAGACAGACCACCACAAAAGCAGGCAAAGCAAACGTCCAAATAATGCCACCTTCCTCAAACACCAGATTAGTCTCTTTTGCAAAGAATGTCCACCCCACAAACCATTATACACGCATACATTAACACTCCAAAACATGCATCCCAAAACAAGCACGGCTCCACTTGGAGACCTGCATTCATTTTGAAGGAGAAAACAACCCTGTTGTGCCTTTAACATCCTTATAAGGGTAAAACTCATGCATCTGATATAGCTCATGGGTGACACACAGAGACAACCACCTGACAAACTGAAACACGTAGGTTTCACCCAGGGTTTTGACAAACAGTGTTATGCTTTTGTCTCTGTAAGTGCAATCCTGCAGAGGAATTATTTGACTGCATATTCACTTTAGTCAGGAAGAACTATATAAGTAATGCTTTGGCAATACAAATGTATAGTTTTTAGACATGATAAAGCACATTACAACGAAATCTGAATAATTAGCATTTCACATTCTCATATATTCAATATTAAAGCATATTTATCTTTCTTAGCAAGCTGCACCAGGTAAAAACTTGTGCTTCACTGAAGGCAGGTCATTTTTTTCAGAAAAACCCTCCATGCATCATGACTTTGGTCTAGGAGATCAAACCCGCCTGGCTTTTTCATTGAGGTTTAAGATAATTAAAAACATCTTAGAGAAAAACAGATGGCTTTATCTAAAAGCAATCGTCTTGCCTCGTGAATACAGCAGCCATCTTCATCTAACCATAAATTCTATTATGTTGCCTCAGTCATATATACTCATTAGCTCATCGCGGGCTACACTTATTTAATCAGGGGCTGGAGTTAAGATTTACTGTGGCCATTGGGCAGATGAAGAAGTCCTAAACTAGCATTATTCAGAAGCATACAATATATCAGTCTGCCCGGCCTGTCTGAAAAGAGATATTCCTCCCGGTCTCCACTCACCACGATACCAAGTTCAAGAACTGATTTAATCGAGACGCTTGTGTGGTGCATGGCTGAAGCTCATGAAAGTCGTTGGGGTTGTATTTTACCACAAATCAGAAAAAAGTAGATTTTGCAAAAAGACAATAAACCCTATATTTAAGATCATCAAGATTATTTGCATTGTGATTTTCATGACAGTTAAGTTACTTAATTCAAATCACCCTTATTTAAAAAGCTCTTTTATTTTTTTATTTTATAGTAATGAGAATGTACTGACATTTAAAACCATATAAAAATATAAAACTGAAAAAGAAATCATGATGGATTACATTTAGGAGGCAAACATTTTCTTAAATGTCATGAAGGTACTGCAAAAAAGTTGATGGTCGTAAAAACAGGCTTTGTGCATGCAAAACAGACTTTTATTTTTCCCCTCTTGAATAAATGTAAAACGTAGACACGTTTTCGTAAGATTCACCATATATAAATTACATTTACATATTAATACAAGACAGACTAGCAACAAGGCAAAGACTGGATTTGACAGGATCACACCACAGAGACAAAAGACTCAAGACCCAGAAATCACTCACCATGATTTAAACAAGTCTAATCTTTGGCTTTGAGATCGTCTGTAATCATTTTCAAAACATTCGCCTATATTTGATCAGCAAACAAAGGCTGAAAACCCAATCACAAAGGATTTTGGTAAACATTCAATTATTAGGAATAAAAATAACCTTCCCCAGTCAGATAAATAATTATGACTAGCTTTAGCCAAAGAATCAGCTTATTTCAGCATGGTGTAGCCAGTTCATTTTCATCCATTCAATCATCCCTGCATTCCTCTTTCTGTTTATATCCCCACCAAACGTTCCCCCACCCACCCAGCTGTGGCAGAGGATGAACAAAAGCATGCTCCATGGGAAATAGGTGCTGAGAGGAGGGGACGAGGGAGGGACGGGAAGAGAGAGAGGAGGATTGTGGGTAACTGTACCTGACCAACTGGCTGTAGATAAAGAGCTGGAATTTGGGGTGGAGTTTTGGGAGACAGACAGACAGAGAGGCCCAGTGATGAGCCGTAAAGACAGAGAAGAAATAATGGACAGGAGAGCAGTGTCTAAGGAAGAAAGAGAAGAGAGGACAGTCAAAAAAAAAAATAAAAAAAATAAAATAAAATAAAATAAAATAAAATAATCAAGAAGAACAGAGTTGGAGAGAATGAAACAATAGAAAAGAGAGAAAGAGAGACATAAGAAACACACAGATATGGAGACAGAGAGAGAGAGAGTGAGTGTAAACATGTGTATCCTTATTTTTTTTCTAACTACTGTGCACACATCAACCAGTTATTGACTTTTAGCAGTTAACTACATGCTGCAAATCCTTAACAAGCCACTACTGTGGGTGTTATACTTACAAACAAGTCAAACTGTCAGAAATGATCAAAGACACTGTGTTTAAGATGAAAGGTCCTGGTAATTACAAGCTTTCCTGCAAAAAGCCGCCTGGAAACATTTATCTGCTCCAGACAGCAGACTAGAGTCTCACAAAATTGTCAGAAACACCTTTGTCATATTTCAGCCTTCCATAAATGAATCATCTTTAGGGCTGTTAAGATTTTTTGGATTGATAATTAAATCTCTGACAATTCCATGAACCTTTAATGCATAAAAAAAAAAACATATTTGTACTTTATTTCAAATACAATAAAATTGTTTGTTTTTTTTAAACTGAATTATTCACAAGTGCATTTGTAATAAACACTTGTGAATATACAGTCGAGGTCAAAAGTTTACATACACCTTGCAGAATCTGTAAAATGTTAATTATTTTACCAAAATAAGAGGTATCATACAAAATGCATGCTAATTTTTATTTAGTACTGACCTGAGTAAGAAATTTCACATTAAAAAAAAAATCCCACAAATCTTAGTTTCTTCAGCATTTTTGTGTATTTGAACCCTTTCCAACACTTACTGTATGATTTTGAGATCCATCTTTTCACACAGAGGACAACTGAGGGACTCATATGCAACTATCACAGAAGGTTCAAATGCTCACTGATGTTCCAGAAGGAAAAACAATGCATTAGGAGCCAGGGGTGTAAACTTTTGAACAGAATAAAGATGTGTACATTTTTCTTATTTTGCCTAAATATCATATTTTTTCCATTTAGTACTGCCCTTCAGAAGCTACTGACATGCTTCCCAGAAGATATAAAAAGTTCAATTTATCCTGATCTTTAGATTTAAAAAGTTTTTTTTGCTCTTAATGCATCATGTTTCCTTCTGGAGCATCCGTGAGCATTTGAACCTTTTGTAATAGTTGCATACGAGTCCCTCAGTTGTCCTCAGTGTAAAAAGATGGATCTCAAAATCATACATTCAGTGTTGGAAAGGGTTCATATACACAAAAATGCTGAAAAACCAAACAATTTGTGGGACCTGAAGGACTTTTCTGATGAACAGCTGGTAAAAAAAATTTACATTTTGCAGATTCTGCAAGGTATATGCAAACATTTGACCTTGACTGTACATAATGGTAGTATGTATTAATTTTCAAAAATGTTGTATCTTTATATATTTTGTGAGAAATACACAACCGTTTATGCTAAGATCTATGACCCAGATATTTCTTTGTGAAATTAACAAGTTGTTTCTCTACGCAGGCATGTCTGAGTGACTAATTCTCCTAATTTTGTTGTGATAAAAGGCTAAATACATTAATTTATTATGAACTAAATAAAGGAAAGTAGACAACAATGCAAATCACAATTATCTTTGCTTTTGCAAAAAGAGCTGCCTTGAGTGAATTACAAATAACTTTGAATGAGATGCTGGATAATGTGTTTATACGGACAAGTACTGAATAAATACAGCTGGAAGTTACACAAAAGAGATCATCATGCTATTAGTGAGAGCTAGAAAGTGAGCAGAAGTGTGTGAACGGTGCTACAATCGCAACACAGCATGTGATTAGTTAAATCAGACAAGCGTGAAATCCCCTTCCCTCCGTGTACCAATTTTATTCGCAGGACAAAAATATTTGTGTGCCAGTGCTATGAAAAGTTTCTGAACAATGGGACGGCCCTCATATGACTGTAAACAAGAACCTGTTGTCAAGGAGTGGCTGAATATGGGAGAATGAGACAAAGCATTTAGAGAACATGTGGAGGTTATGAAACGTATTAGAGAAACCTCATGACCTGCAGATTGTTTCAGAAAACTGGCTGGCAGAATATACATCCTGTTTACTAGTTGCATAAGGAAGCTGCTCTCTATTTTAGATGTGAAAAATTCCTCCGTTCATTAAGGGAGAGGGGCGTTTTCCTACACAGAGCACGCTTATGTTCAAACCAAACACTGTGCACACAGAAATAAACAAACACTTTAAAATGTCACACAACATGTCAGCAAGCCACAAACGAACCTTGAGGAAATGAATACATGTTATTAGTAGCATTAGCCAGTCATAAATAAGAAATCGCCTCTTGAGTATACCAAACATATGTTGTTTGTTTGGCCTTCCTGAAAGAGGTTGCACTACATAATGTATGCGTAAGGTTCATTAAAGTTTGGTTAATATAATCAAATGCAAAAAAGATTTTGTTCTTTACAAACCAACGCATTATTTGAGAAGACAGAAGAGGGAAAAGATGAAAGGGTAGAGAAGAAACATGAGTGAGGGATTATTTACTTTTCGTCCATGTGAGAGCGCATCTTTTTCAGTTTCTGCATGATGCTGCTGGTTTCACTGCCTGACACAGACATGGGGGAGGGGCTACGGGTTTCTGCGTCTGTCACAATCACGCTGGGCGGAGCCGACTCCTCCGCCACACCTGATACGGGTGACTCCTGCCGATATTTCATTAAAAAACGTCAGCGAAATGGGTACTGTGTTTAATAAACTACATACAGTAACTACAAGACACAAAAAAGCTTTTATTTAGAAAAAAAGAAATCAGAGAACTGACCAGCTTTGTGTCGGCACTCTTGAGCCGCTCTTTGAGTTTGAGTGTTGTGTGTCTCATTCTTTCGATCTCCTCCTGCTGTTTGAGAAGCAGCTGTCTCTCCCTTCTCGCTGCTTTATTGGCCTCCTGCAGTCGCTTGATCTCCGCCTGGGGTAAACAACATTTTAGCCTTTATTTCTGTGCTGTAACAGGGCTTTACAGTGCGACCATTTTAGTTGCATTTGCGACTGAAAACTATGAAAAAATATTTCTGACTTTGTTCTATTTTGTCATTAAAAATAGTCTGAAACAAGTCAGAACTAAACAGCTGCGCATCTCCATTCAAACAGCGATGTTTTGTTTATGAATGAACATGCATTTTTAAACGAATCTAGTGAGTCAATGATTCCCATTCATAAAGACAGTCACTTGCTTTATTTCTGAATGAATCAGCCTTTCAAACGTCAGTATGTAATTAAATCAGTGACTTGCCACCATTTACTGGCAGATTTAGTTTCATTTTTAAAGTATCTTTTTAGTTATTTAAATCATTTAATATTTCTGTATTCAAAATGTTATATTTAAAACATTAATCTCAACATGACTTTTATGAATTTGATTGCACTCATGCCACCTCTGAGCCTCATTAAACATATGAGCATACCTACAAGCCACATTTGTGTTCTTCTGTGCCACCTTTGTAGTAAAATTAACACTTGTTTTTATTCTGTTGTTTTAACTAGAAATTTAAAAAAGCTTAAAAAACATATTTTTAAAAAAAAAATGTACATAAAAGATGACATACTTCTAATAAAGTTAGAAAGATACAAAAGATAAAAAAAAAATCCCCCTGTGAATCAATTTAAGGAGTCAAATATCACCTCATAATGGGAAGGCAAATTTTGTAATAGATTTTTTGATTATTGATTAGAATTTGCTCCTAAAATTTTGACTGTGCTCCTTAATTTTTCAAGTTAGGCGCACAAGTGCTCCTAAAAATAAAAGTAAGCGTAGAACCCTGTGTAAACAGAACTAGATTTAAAGGGTTAGTTCACCCAAAAAT
>JAHKKF010505828.1:0-23837 GCA_019740295.1 Labeo calbasu
ATATAATTGATTATATTATTAGTAATTAATTTAGAATTAATAGTAATTTTATGTATTTTTTGCAATTCTTTGATGAATTAAAAGTTGAAAAGGTTTTTGTAAACGCTTTTTTTTTTATTTGTAACAATGTAATAGTTTTACTTTCACTTGTTATCAATTTAATGCATCCTTGCTGATTAATAGTATTAATTAATTAATTAAAAATATTAAATCTTTCAAAAAATCTTACTGACCCCAAACTTTTAAATAGAAGTATATTTATGTTGTATATTTGAAAAGTATTTTTTACATCATTTTCAACATTCCAGGCCATTCCAAATGACCACATTTTGTCTGCCGGTGTTAACTTCTACAGAAATCCCCTGGCCAGTATGCGGGGTGCAGTGTACATTAGCAGTCACCATGGGAATTGGAAACGGCTTGTGCGGTGTCACTGGATCTCTGTTTGCAACTCTCTCCCTCTCTTTCTCACACTCTTAACTCTTCCAGCATTATTTATGTGCTGATGTGCCACTGTCTGCAGAAATCTCCAGTACGCCTTATCAATGCTCAGCTGCTCCGAAGCCTTAAGCTCCGAGTACTTGAGCGCCACTCTCTCCAGGAAACGACAAACAGGCAATCAGTGACCTGAGTGAAGCAGGCAGGAGTGTCTTTACTGCCTGCAAAACAGCCACTCCAAGTGCTGCAGTGAATGTGGGCCAGGCACAGCCTCAGGCAATTACACCAACACACACTCATATATACATTAAGTACACGGACACACTGTCACAAGCACAAATTAAAATGGTTTCACATTACAATAGGACTAAGGAAACCTGCGTGGGAGGGCAGGGGTGTCACTGGCCTGAGTCGGTACGGATGAGTCATATGCAGTGTGCTGTGTCAATATTGATGCTCGGTCTAAATATAACCTACACACCATACCACAAAAGTTAGTAAAGCGCATACACACACGCACAAGTGCCGCCCAGCCTGGAAAATGTGTTTTGTTGTGTCTTTTCTTTTTCCGATTTCCCCAATCTGTCAGGATGACGCTGTTGAATGCTTTCCTGCATATTTTAGCGTATAGAAAAAATGAAGCTTTCCAGGGAAAATGTTGCTGTGAATGTTTCATGCCGTATTTACTCTCAAACATTTATGTGAATGATTCAGAAATGCCCGTCTGCATATGTGTGCCAGCACAAGTCAGATTAACGCAAGTGTCAGTGTTTTTACTCCGCTCCGTAAGTGCGTCATTGGATGCTCTGTCGAGGCTTATCCCAGGTGAACATACCACAGCTATGTTGTCAAAACCGCCGGAGTCAGAGAAACAGTTTTGAGTTGGATTGAAAAAACAAAAGAGACGTTCCTGTACCTTGGCAAGTTCATTTTCGGATTCCTTAGATTTGCAGCCAACCATAACTTGCAGAAAAATGTGAATGTTTTTGACCTCTCTCTCGTTCTATTTCTCCATTACTCCATATTGAATTGCTGTACTGGACAGCGGTAATTTAAAACAATGTCGGCGGAGAGCCTGAATGAACTGTGTCTCAGGCATGCTAGATACTAAACTTCCTGCCAAGGTCAATTTGGTTCCCGCTCTGCTGTTTTTTTCCTAGTTTCTGGATGGGAAAAAGTGACTTGAGTCCACAAGAGTGGAAGGTATTTAAAACAATCAGCGGATTCCTGGTAAGTGGCTGAGATCATTGTTTTAGAGAGAGAGTGAGTAGAAAGAGATTTTCGGAGCGAGGGTAGCGAGGGTGAACCCTGTGCGGCAAATCATTTTCCGTTTGCCAGAGCGACTCAGCAGGCAGAGTGCAGTCGGAGGGAAGGCTGGCTCTGGCAAAGGTCAGAATTCTTCCCAGACGGATTTATTTGTATTGCTTTGCACTTTAGAACGAAGTACAAAACATTCCCTTTGTTTGCGTGGAGGTTGTTTTACACCGCAGCCTATTGGAAACATCTGTGGATGATGAGCGCTTGTATGAATAATCATGAATAAATAATAATCCTTCAGCAGAGGTCAGCGCAAACAAGTCAGCGGTGTTTAACACTCTAGAGGAGTGATGGATGGATTAACCTCTGGCTCTATGGCTTTCATCGCTGGTTTTGTTTTTAATAATCGCATGTGTGTATGAAAACATCTAAATATTCAAAATATATTTTTCTTGGATGTATTACTTAAAGGAGAAGTCCACTTCCAGAACAAAAATTGACAGATAATGTACTCACCCCCTTGTCATCCAAGATGTTAATGTCTTTCTTTCTTCAGTCGTAAAGAAATAGTTTTTTGATTTTTCTCCATATAATGGACTGATATGGTGCCCCAAGTTTGAACTTCCAAAATGCAGCTTAAATGCAGCTTCAAACAATCCCAAATGCAGTTGTAAACAATCCCAGAAGAAGAAGGGTCTTATCTAGTGAAACGATTTTCATTAAAAAAAAATACAATTTATATACTTTTTAATGTCAAACGCTTATCTTGTCTCGCTCTGCCTGAACTGTTTTTTTCCGGTTCATGACAGTTAGGGTATGTCGAAAAACTCCCATCTCATGTTCTCCCTCAACTTTAAAATCGTCCTACATCACTGTTTTAACATTTTAATTAAGGGTTAGGATGATTTTGAAATTATTTTTGAAGTTGAGGGAGAAAATACTATACCCTGACTTTCTTGAGTCAGAATACACAGATTTCAGACAGAGCAAGAAAAATGAGCGTTTGAGATTAAAAAGTATTTAAATTGCATGTTTTAATGAAAATAACTGATTGTTTTGCTAGATTCAACCCTTCTTCCTCGGCTGGGATCATTTACTACTGCATTTGGGATCATTTGAAGCTGCATTTAAACTGCATTTTGGAAGTTCAAAATCGGGGCACCATATCAGTCCATTATATGGAGAAAAATCCTGAAGTGTTTTCCTCAAAAAACAAAATTTTTTTTACGACTGAAGAAAGAAAGTCATGAACATCTTGCATGACAATGGGGTGAGGACACTGTCTGTACATTTTTGTTCTTGAAGTGGACTTAAAGTGGCAGACAGCTTCAGTGGTTTATAAACAGTGACCACCTACACTGTAAAAAATGATTTTTCAAACTTCTTAATTTCACATTTGGTAGCACTTTACAATAAGGTTCCATGTTAGTTAATGTGTTAATTTACATGAATGAACAATGAACAATAAATTGATTATATTTATACAGTCATTCATTGTTAATGTTAACAGTGCGTTTGATTTTAATAATGCATTAGTGAATGTTGAAATTAACATGAAGATTAATAAATGCTCTAGAAGTATTGTTTATTCTTAGTTCATGCTAACTTAAAAAGTAGATAACTAATGGACCTTATTGTTAAGTGTTACCTCACTTTTTAATTCAATTTGTTACTTGCCATTTCTGTTATTGTTTATGAAATTTACTAGTGATTTCTGAGTGAAGATTTTTTCTACACTCTGTTTGCAGTTTAACACCTCAGATCTGAGGGGAAAACCATGTTTTTTGTTTTGTTTTTTCTTTCTTTTTTTTTTCTTTCTTTTTTGTAAGCCTATAGCAGTTTGCCAGTTTGTTTTTGCTGTATTTTTATGAGTTATTTTTAGCTAATGAACCAGTATTCTTTAGCTGAACCTGAACATTGACTTAATACTTTATTAAACAGAAACATATTTTTTGTCAAATAAAATAATAGTTAGAAAAATAACAAATTTAATAACTTTTTTAAAATGTAATATTATATGGACTATAACATGAACTAAGAATGAACAATACTTCTACAGCATTTATTCATCTTGATTAATGTTCATTTTAGCATTTACTACATTATTAAAATCACAAGTTGTGTTTGTTAGCATTAGTTAATGCACCATTAACTAACATGAATGACTGTATTTTTATTAACTAACATTAGCAAAGATTAATAAATAATTAACCTATTGTTCATTGTTTGTTAGTTAATACATTAGCTAATGCCTAAATGTAAAGTGTTACCCATTCTTATATAATTTTATATTTGATATAATATTACATTATATTATTTGAATAGCATTTTTTTGCTCATCCTTTTTGTAAATCAATAATAAAATAGATTTAAAAGGACTTTAATAATAATAATTATAATAAATATTATTAAGGGGTTTGTATCATGTAATTCATGTATATGTATTTGGTAACACTTTATAATAAGGTTCATTAGTTAACATTAGTTAACATTAACTAAGAATGAACAATACTTCTACACAATTTACTAATCTTAGTTAATGTTAATTACAGCATTTACTAATGCATTATTAAAATCACAAGTTGTGTTTTTTAACATTAGTTAATGCACTGTGAACTAATGAACAAACAATAAACGACTGTATTTTTTATTAACTAACATTAACAAAGATTAATAAATAGTGTAATTGTTTATTGTTCATTCATGTTAGTTAATACTTTAATGTTAACAAATGACACCTTACTGTAAAGTGTTACCCATTCTTATATCATTTTAGATTTTATATACTATATTTTAGCTTATATATTTTGTATCCCATTTCTACTACTCATTTTTTATAAATCAATAATAAAATAGATTTAAAAAATCATTAATATTAAAATATTTTTAGCTTTGATAAGGACTTTAATGATAATAATTATAATAAATATTATTAAGGGGTTTGTTTCATGTGATTTATGTATATGTATATGGTAACACTTTACAATAAGGTTCATTAGTTAACATTAAGAATAAACAATACTTCTACAGAATTTATTAAACTTAGTTAATGTTAATTTTTCAGTGCTTACTAAAGCATTATTAAAAGCACAAGTTGTGTTTAACAATAGTTAATGCACTGTGAACTAACATGAACAAACAATGAATGACTGTATTTTTATTAACTAACATTAACAGAGATTAATAAATAGTGTAATTGTTTGTTCCTTCATGTTAGTTAATACTTTAACTAATGTTACCCATTCTTATACAATTTTATATTTTATATATTGTATTTTAGATTATATATTTTGTATAACATGTTTTTTTACTCATCATTATAATAAACCAATAATAAAATGGATTTTAAAAAATCATTACTATTAAAAGATTTGTATCTTTATAAAGACTTTGATTAACTTTAATGATGATGATTATGATAATAATAATAATAATAATAATAATAATAGTACATATTATTATGGGGTTTGTGCAATGTGATTTATGTATATGTATTTAGTAACACAATAAGGTTTATTAGTTAACATTAGTTAACTACATTAGGTAACATGAACTTAGATTGAACAATACTTCTACAGCATTTATTTATCTTAGTTAACGTTAATTTTTCAGTGTTTCCTAATGAATTATTAAAATCACAAGTTGTGTTTGTTAACATTAGTTAATGCACTGTCAACTAACATGAACAAACAATGAACAACTGTATTTTTATTAAACAAAGATGAATAAATAGTGTAATAAATGTATTGTTCATTGTTCGTTCATGTTAGTTAATACATTAACTAATTTTAACAAATGACACCTTATTGTATCCATTCTTATAATTTAACAATTTAGAATATATATTTTGTATAATATCTTTTTTACTCATCATTTTTGTTAAAAAAAAAAGTCATAAATTAGATAAAAATAATAAAAATATGTTAGCTTTCTTCTTCTTCTTCTTCTTCTTAATGGTAATGATTATAATAATAACTATTATTAAGGGGTTTGAGTTATGTATTTATGTATATGTTTATTTCTGTATGATGATATATTTATGTTTATATGAATGGTGAGGATCATTTTATTTCTGATACAAAACAAAATTTATAATAAAGTAACGTTTTTTAATATTCAGTAACAGTTTATTTGTTTAGGTCTTTTTTATATCAACTTTCAGACCACACTCGCTTTCATTCGTTTTAGAATTTCATTGTTTTTATCACGTTATGATTTCGATATTCATCAGCGACTGTTAACTTGGTAGCAGCAACCTTAAAAACAACAGTTTATTGTCTGAAAGACATTTTTACGTTCTCTGGAGTAAATTAGTGATTTGTGGGGCACTGAGGTGTGAATGAATAAAAACAAGCATGATATGTGGTTTTAGTCTTTGTGCAGCTGGAGGTGTGTAAGTGTGTGTGCATCCTGTGAGACTCACACAGGTGGTGAGGGGGAGGGGTAAGAGGTGGGCGTGGAGCAGCAGGGGTGGCGTGACCACTTCCTGTCTCAAATGTACAGTAAATCAATCGTGTCTTTACCAAATCAACACCGTGCACCGGTGGTGGCTTTACGCTGCCTGGCAAAAACCTCTTATTGGTTGAGCTCTTGCAGTGTGGCTTGCAGTACAAGACTGCTTCTCTTTGTTCTGCCTTTATTTGCGTAGAGATGTTTTCGCGGTGTCTTTAGAGAGAACGATAACAACAGTACAGCATTTATGACAGAAAAAAAATTACAGCAAAAGCCAGAAACCTTACACGAGCGCACAAACACGTACATTCAACATATTTTTGTGGTAAACAAAACCCTAAGGTCAAAGGAAATGATGCTTGTGCCGAATGGAAAAGCTTAAACGTGGTATTTAAGAGCTGGCTGTCGTATAGTTGAGTTTGACGTATGGAATGCTGCATTGACTCGCCTGAGGTGGGTCGTTTGACGTGGGTGTGCGCAGGACAGAATTACAGTTTGTCAACCTGAGAGTGCAATGATCACGACCACAGACCTCAAAAGCTTTGAATGTTCTATATACACTCCATATTATACTGCTGGTAAGAATGCATTGATCCATAAATGGATCTTTCTCTGCACGGTGGCCAGAGTCAAGCTCGATTTATCAGGTAGATGATAGAGAAGCCGGTCCACCCACCGCTAGGTACGGACAGATTTATGTGCCTGCCGCTCTGCGCTGCAGTCAATAGCTGTGACCTTAACTTACAGTCAACAGGTTTAAGTGCCAAGGGTCAATGAGTACAAGACCCGGTCGTTCCTATGAAGAGTGTTTTGAAAGAAAACGCGCTGCTGCATTTAATTGTTTAGTTAAAACTCTATAAAGACGTTTTAGATTGCTGTAAGTGTTACAGGTGCTATATTTGACTTTATTTATATGCTTAGAAAATGTTTATGTGGCCTTTTTTAAAAAAAAATGTCTATGGATTTGAACTGTGTGTGATATTTATGGTAATTTATTTTCTTAAATGTCAGCAATCATTCATAATAGGCTAGTTGACAAATAAAAATTGGACTGTGTCCTATGGTGTGACATAGCTAAAATGTGCAAATAACATGAGAAAAAATGTATCTTCATTCTTACAGTTACAAATAGAAAGAGGTTTATCTTTAGTGTTAGAGGTTTATTTTATATATATATATATTTTTTTTTTACATTTTTCCATCACACCATAGGACACATTGATACGTCAACTACCCAATAATAAAATAACACATTTAAGAAGTATTAAATGTTATTTTTAAATGAATAATGTTAATATTAATTAGCTTATTTTGTTTGCCTTTTTTCTTTTTCTCAAATTTCAAATTGTTCAAATGGTTTTGGTTAGAGGATTTGTTTTAAAGGGGTCATCGGATGCCCATTTTCCACAAGTTGATATGATTCTTTAGGGTCTTAATGAAAAGTCTATAATGTACTTTGGTTAAAAATTCTCAATGGCTGTGTAAAACAACACCATTTGTACCTTGCCAAAATCAGCTCATTCTGGTCGAGGCTGCTTTAAATGCAAATGAGCTCTGCTCGCCCCGCCCCTCTCTTCTCTCTGTGGATTGACGAGCCTGTTTACTTTAGCCATGTTTAGCCGCTAAACTTGCTAACTAGCACATTATTAGGAAAGACAATCGCAAAGATTCATTTAAAAAAAAACCCTTATAGTCACTTTTGCTGTAAGTGAAGCTGGATCACGAAAGATTTACACGAACATAGACGGATGATCAGGAGGTCGCATTCCCTTCACAAACAAACGTAACCCACTGCATCTTCAGCGGCTCAGATGTTGGGAGTAAATGACGACCACTACGTTCATTATTACATCCAGCAATACAACACCTCAATTGCTCAATCGGAGATATTCTTGTCTAACTTACATCCCTGCTCTGGCATTGAAACGAAGAGGGCGGACTGTTACAACTGATCTGAGGTAAAACGCTCATGTCAATCAACTATTGAGCGGCTTCTGTTGGTGTGACGCCAGACAATGACAGACATCTGAGAATGGCTCGATTTGAAAAAGGGGATATTATTTTTACAGATTAATTAAAAACCACTGTATGGAATTTTATCATTATAGGGTAGATTTGTACATACACTGCCAACACGCATTAATGTTCAAACAACATGTAAAAGTCAACTTAGCATCCGATGACCCCTTTAAAGAACAAACAAAAAAGCAACATTGGTAACACTTTACAATAATTTGTTAACATTAGTTAATGTGTTAACTAATATGAACAAACAATGAACGATATATTTATTACGCTATTTTTTTTAATCCTTGTTAATGTTAGTGATTACAAAATAGGGTTGTTCATTGTTTGTTCATGTTAGTTCACAGTGCATTAACTAATGTTAACAAACACAACTTGTGATTTTAATAACGCATTAGTAAATGCTGAAATTAAGATTAATAAATGCTGTAGAAGTATTGTTTATTCTTAGTTCATGTTAACTAATGTAGTTAACTAATGTTAACTAACTAACCTTATTGTAAAAAGTTACTGCAAGATTACTAATCTGAAACAGATTCAGAAAATCTCACAATTTTCTGGATATTCTGGATTTATTTTGTCATGAATGTGGCTTGTATTTTTATTTTGAAAACTTAAGGCATTTATTTAAAAAAAAAAATCAGTAACACTTTGCATTAATGTTTATTAGTTAACATTAGTTAACTACATTAGATAACATGAACTAAGAATAAACAATAGTTCTACAGTATTTATTAATCTTAATGTTAATTTCAGCGTTTACTAATGCTTTATTACAATCACAAGTTGTGTTTGTTAACATTGGTTAATGCACTGTCAACTAACATGAACAAACAATGAACGACTGTATTTTTATTACCCAACATTAACAAAGATTAAAAATTAGTGTAATAAATGTATTGTTTACTATTTGTTCATGTTAGTTAATACATTAACTAACATTAACAAATGACCAAATCTTACCAAATTTTCTTTTTCTTAATTATTTGAAGAGTTTATTTGCAAAAACAGATAACTCAGTTAACATTTTCAAAAATCATGTTTTTTTATTATGTTATCATGTTTTTATTGTGTTAGTTAGCTGTATTTTTTAGTTTCTTTTACTTTTTTACAAAATAACTCAACTGCAGTTTGATTGAGATTAATTGGAATGCACAACGGAAAAAACATGTTTTTTGAAAAGTGTTAAAAAAGGAGTCTGTTTTTGCAAATGAACTCTTAATTTGTGATTCTTGTTCTGTTTGGGTTCTGTTGCAGGTGTTTGTATTATATTTTATATGTGTTTTATATTTGTTTGTAAGAATATTTCTATCACATGTATTTGTACAGTTTGATGCAGGGAGTGAAACGGTTATTTGCAGATGCACAGAAACGATAACTAGTCAGGGTTGTTTGTCTTCTCAAATAGACATAGACAAGGAAGGTCTTGCAAAACAGGACTCCACCTTTGCTATAGGCAAATGCTTACAGCAATTACTAAGTTTAAAAAAAGGGAAAAAGAAGCCAAAAATGTGGGGTGATGTAACCTTTCGACCTCTCAGACTGGCTGTCTGACACATGCCTACATCTACGTGGTTTTTAACATTTAAAAATGTTTCCATGAAGCATGTGTTAAGAAAAAGAAACAAACTTGTATTATCATATTATTCTAATGACCTTTTTACACAACCAGTTTTCACTGATTTTCTGTTTTTATAATAAATTGACTAATTTTCTATATTTTAAACGTATATAATGGAACTTTACATGGTTTTAAGTTTAGATGATTGTATTTACATATTTTTCTTATCATTAACCATTATGACAATACAACCAATGCAATTTATTATATGTGACCTTGAACCACAAAAGCAGTCTTAAGTAGCACAGGTTTATTGGTAGCAATAGCCAAAAAAAAAAACATTGTATGGGTCAAAATTATCGATTTTTCTTTTATGCCAAAAATCATTAGGATATTAAGTAAAGATCATGTTCCATTTAAGATATTTTGTAAATTTCCTACCACAAATATTAAAATCTAATTGTTGATTAGTAAAATGCATTGCTAAGAACTTCATTTGGACAACTTTAAAGGCGATTTTCTCAATATTTGGATTTTTTTGCACCCTCAGATTCCATATATACAAATAGTTATATCTCTGCCAAATATTGTCCTATCCTAACTAATCATACATCAATGAAAAACTTATTTATTCAGCATTCAGTTGATGTATAAAACTCAATTGTGAAAAATCTGACTGGTTTTGTGGCACAAGGTCACATATTGGTCAATACATTTATAACCAACTGTGACAGGAAATTGTGTACAATGCATGAAAATCACAGAAACTTCCATTATAACTTGAAGAAATGAGAAAAAGAGAATTTAGAAAATACTGAATATACAGAACAAATCTAGAATATACTTTTGAAAAAGTAGTTTTACAGTTAAATAGTTTTAGACTTCAGTAAAATCTTTGTTATAACCTCTTAAGTTGACCAAAAAATGTAAAGAAAGAGCAAAAAAAAAAAAAGTCTTGTATATCTAATCTAATTAGTGCAAACATCAATCAAGTTTTTCATGCCTTTTTCCAAATTTAATGTCATAGATGGTGATGAATGCATGCACAGGTGAAATAAACGACTTGTACTGTTTATTAAAGTTTAAAAAAAATGTTAGCTGGCTGAGAACTAAACGTATTTTGACGTTCATTAACCCACATTTAAAATTCATAGCAAGTTAACACTGAATCAAATGACTGCCAAATTAGGTTTAAAATATTTTAAGTCTACAAATGATGTAGATCATCGCTTTATCATCGTTTTGTAAACTGTAATTCACAAGTGTTTCTGTTGTCGTTCTGGCAGAAGATCATTACATCATTCGTTTAGAACGAGCGTGATCTAAAACAGGTGCCTAGACCTGTCGGTTTTGCCTCAAAAGATGTAGACCGTCATTTGTTGTTGTGATTATCTGAGAAAGATATGATGCATGATAATAAGAAATTCACTGTTCATTACAGGAAAGGAAGTATGGCTGAGGTTTACAGTCAATGAAGTCGGAGGGGCGTGTGTTAGCGTGACAGAGGTGGAGCTTACTCCACACACAGAGAGACGTTCCTCTGTTAGGAGGCCTGTGCTGTCGACCCCGAAAACCCAGCCGAAAACTGTTGCTGGCGCTGCACCACAACATGCGTCTCAATCCCACAGTCACGCAGGAGCATCTCAGCGCATGCTAACACTCGGAGCTGTCATTGTCACCTCCTGTCAGAGCAGTCAAACAATGGAAAAGACCACCGTGAGTGATCAAATTTGAGTTGAATTTCATGGTTTTTGCTTGTACATCTCAATGCATATGCATAAAAGATGAGCACCTTGTTCTCTCAGGCTGTCTCGCCAGGTTTAGGATTGCTATCTTGTACGTTGGATGTGTTTGCAAGACATTGTCAGATTTTATGTAGACCCAGAAGATCATGGAAGTGGATCACGTTCACACAGGTATCAGGTCAGTTGTGGGGCGGGTAAATGTTTGACAGGTGTCCTCAAACATGCCTGCAAACGTCTGGTGGTCCCCTTTGAGAGTTTGAATGAAGCAACCTGCAATCTTGCAAAAGATCTCGATTAAACATTGCATATCTAGTGTTTAGTTTCAGTTAGGAAGTCTGCCATTTTGAAGAGAAGGCACTTCGGGTGCAAAATCGCACTAATAAAAAATAGATACGTTAAAAGTTTTTTGTTTTTCTACTCGAGTTCACGTACTTCCATTTCTGAAGTGTCTTGCAAAGGAAATAAAACTTCCTTTTCACAGTTTCCTCTCCAGGTGCTGCAAATATCAACCTTATAAATAAATATCGAGCCACAAAGTGACTGCAATATTAACTCGATATAGAAAAACAACTTTCAATGTAGCTGAATTTTTGCCAGAAGGTTCAAGCTAATTATGAGAGCATCATAGTACCTTGTCGGATCCATTTTCTCTTTCTTTCCAAGTCATACATTCCACGATGAAGCGGCTTTCACTGCTGTGAGGGGAAAAGATTTGATCATTTTGAAATGTGACTCTGAAATCCTCAAGTGAACAGCCTCGTTTTCACCTTACGTGCATGTAAAATCAAGCCTCATATCCCGTTTTTATTAGAGGACTATTAAAAGGGACAAAAGAAAGCTCTGTTTCAGGGTCATTAGACTCAGACTTACATGGGTGAAGGTGGTTATTCAGCCTTGAAAATTTTTTAGGTATGACATGTTGGAGAGCAGATTGCTCTGCATAATGCAGAAAGGCACAGGAGTTTTGCTTGAGGAGAAGAACTTAGGCAGATCTCCTTATCTCCAGTGTCAACAATGCCACACCTGATTGCTGAAATGACAAAAAGTGGTATCCAGATGTCTGGGATCACTAGTGAAAATGCTTCTGTTTTGCATTTTTCTAATTAAATACAAAATGTTTCATTGCAAATTATATTATCAGAATTTCGTAGCGTCTTGGCATTTGGTTCAACCCTGACAGCAGCACTCGAACGGCATGAGCTCCACAAGTTTGTCAGTCCTGATGATGATTTGTGATGTTCCAAAGAACATCTTGTGCTTCAGTGAAACAACATCTAAGAGTCTATACGAAGTCACATGATCCATGTCTTTGATTAGTAACCTAGAAATAGTACATAATCATTTTAGTCATTTTACAGCGTTGCATTCTTTAAAGTCACGAGGAAAATTTAAGTAACAACAGATATTTTCTTCTGTATTGCGACATGCGGTTTTCAAAAAATTTTGAAGGGCGGGGTTTAAGCGGACTAAACTCCACCATTCGTCACCAGATGGGGGAGGAGCTAGTTATGACACTTTGATTTGACGAGGGAAAATTAATTTTAAAAATATGAAACGTATATGTATGAATGATCTGTAAGTAAGGGATAATGCACGGCTAGCAATATTTACCGGAAGGGTAAAAATTACAGTTATTTTTGTCAGTTACGGCTCGTTAGTTTTTAGTATTCTACACGCTTCAGAACCACAGATGAAATAGTGTGGTAAGATCACTTTAATTTGAATTAATTATAATATTTATTTGAATTAATTATCATTCAATAGAGAGAAAGAGAAGAATGTAAGTTGTTTGTGTATAATACGTGGGTTTGTGCGTCTTTCTCTACAAACAATGAAGCCGAGTTTAGTTGCTTCAAAAACAGCGAACCACCTCTTTGCTGACGAATATAATGTAGTGATAAAGTATTCAGGCATTTTTATTGATAAAAGTTATGAGGGGGCTTGGACAACGAGTTTCTGTGCTCCTGAATGTTTCTGTGTGTGCAACACGATCTCTGCTAGTGCGAGTGATGTGTGCATCAATGAAAGCAGCGCATTAGTATCCACCTTATTCTTCAATGCGGAAGCAAGTCTATATGAGCAAGACTTTTACTTCTTAATCGCGTTCTGTACACACATAATTCACTAAAATACGTGAGTGACAACCGTATTCGACAACCGCATTAACTCCTGAAAAATACAGGTAGTGACAACCACACAGAGATTCTATGCAGTGTATATGGAACCGAACTGAAATACTAGTTGTTGATGTGTTTCAACGCGCATCAAAAAAGTGTCTTCCTCTGTATGTGAGAAGCAAGAAAATAACAGTGAAAGAAGTCGTAACCTTAGCACATGTTGACACAGGGCTAGTTGCGCTCATGAGCACTGCGGTAAAGTGTCAGTGTTGCCAGATCTTCATAGAAGAAAATAACAACAAACAAGTAAAAGCACAAAAAACACTAAAACGCCCAAATGTTTTGTTTTATAACACCACTTTATTAACTCCATAATGTGCCTAGCTTTGTGAGCTAAGACCAAACAACATGCCTAAAAATGCTTGTAGATATGAGGACATGGCAACACTGCAAGACAGGGCTCTTTAAAGCAGCCTCTTGAGCATAAACATAACACAACATGTCTATCAGCGGTAGTTTAGTTAAAATCGACGGACAAAAAGAGTCTTTAGCCAAAAAATGGAAGATGCCAAACAGCTAAAGTCTTCTTCAGGACGCCAAAATGTTTCTTCGGTTACAAATGCGGGAGTGACTGTTGTTCCGTACACACATGGAACGATAATTTACAGCACTCACTCCTGAAACTTGCAGTTTGTACGTGGCCATAATTAAGTTGTAATTAAGTATTTGGCAGCAAAACAAGCCGTTTTGTACAGCTAAAAATAGCTGGACCCGGATGAGACTGGAAGCCTGACCCATAAAATTTACAAATGGCTGCGCCTACTCTATTGGAAAAAAGGCGGAAATAATGGTGATTAAACTTGACTTCGAACTACCTCTGCATTAAATGGTTTTAATGGATACATGTCAGCCAAACAGAATCGAGCATTCAGACTGACCATGGTCAATTCAACTTACATTTTCAAAATTAGATTTCCAGTCTTACTACGCAAGCTCTGATTTTACAATGCCATGGAAAACGCATGTTTGCTTTAAAGCAAGTTAAAAGTGCATAGTCGGTGACATGGCAAGTTTACTGTATATCCTCCATACATGGCTATCGTCTGCATCTATCCTCTGTTCTGTCTCAGAGCGTGTGCATACTGTGAGGCAGCGATCTGTCCCGTTCCCAGCGTGCTTTTCTGCATGTGCAGTATGGGGTGAAGCCAGTGAAAGAAGACATTGTTCGTGTCGTAGTGAGGCATGTTGCATGCACTTATAACTCTGAGTGGGTGAAGTTTCCCCCATCATGCACCAGGAATGCCTTTGAATGACTGGATTGTGTGGAAGGGAAAAGCAGCAGGCATTCAACGCTTTTGTTTTGATTTTTCGCTCTTCAGTGTCTGTCACAAACTCAGAGACACTGTTGCTTAGCCTGATTAAAGGAATCACAAATTCTCTTCATTTACTTAAACGTGTATGACGTTCTTTTTTCTTCTGTTGGACACGAAAGAAGATATTTGACTGTTTTGTGCGTTTAATGAAAATCAATGGGGTCCAACACAACATTGGACCCCCACTGACTTTCATGATATGGTCAAAACTTTTGATGAGAAAATTTCCATTTCTGGGGCGAACTATCCCTTTAAGTAATGTAACCGAGGAACATAACTCACTTTACGACTTTATGTGTTTTGCATTAAGCCAGCCAACAAAGTGGACGGAGGAAAAAGAACATAAAGGAAAGAGTGATTTGAGTATGTTGTAATGTCATGGATTAAGATGCCCGGCACAGCTGCATCAGGGCCGAACTGTACAGTGGTGTGTTTCTCATTCTCTCCCATGTCCGAGAGCAATGACTCGTTAAAACGTGTGACTCAGAACGGCTTGTTTGTGAGCAGACCACCTCCAGAGTTTGATTCACAGGCTTCAGCTATTGATTCAAGTCTTCCGCTTGTGCCTAACAAAGAAAACAAATGGCTTTCACGTCTCTCCCTCCCTCTCATGCATTCTTTTCTCTCAAAGGGCATTGATTGATGAAACCACACAAGTGAAGGGTCCCGATGCCACGGGGGGCTCCCGGCTCTCAGTGACGTAATGTTTCTGAGGTCTGGTAGACGAACGGATCGACGCAAATATGAAAACAAAAATTTTGAGATTTGCGCTCGTTTGTTTTTGTTGAGTCTCAGAGGAGAGTTTGCTCTCCGTGAGTTTTGGCACTTACGTAATGGAATTTGGCGACGTTTACAGCGAGGGAAACGTTATGTGGGAAATCGGTCGGTAAGAATTTCCAAAGATTAAATGACACAAAATTGCCTATTGATTTCAAAAAGGAGCGCGAGCGAACGTTTCGTCATATCCCGATGAATGCCTCACAATCCCACCCTTCAGCGACACCCTGAGGGGTTGGTGTGCTTTTTAATATGACAGGTAAACCTTTGAAAGTGACTGACAGTATTCACTACGTAAATGACCATTTTGTCTTGGCTTGCATAGCTTCTTTTCAGCCACTTCCTTTGGTTCTTTTATAAATCACAAATGTGACACCGGCCGCTGAGTTCATTTTACTGCCCCGTGAGAACCTCAGGCTGTGACACCATCTCCTGTTCTGGGTGTGTTTTGGTTTGAGGAGTCTCCTCTGTGTCAAAGAGCTGCATGTTGAGGCTTCCTCCGACGCTCCAAGCAGTAAGGAGAGCACGAAGTGAAAGGTCATGGAGAATGAGTGAGACAGAGAGGCTATTTTTAACCCTGCTGTATCATGTATCACCTCCTACCATGAGGGAAGATATTTCAGGATGCTGTTGGGTAACCATTTAGGCCAGGTGAAACCAGGTGCTGTTTTCGTGTAATTAACTTTCTGAAGAATGAAATCCATATCAGTGGTCGTCAAGAAGGTACAGGGTGGTCAGTGGCATATATCTGGTCAGTGTTTCAGATATAAACGTTATGAGTGGCAGTAGCACAGCTGCAGTCACAGATGGCATGGTACAGTAGCCTTGCAATGCTCTGAAGCTGGTGAAACATATGGGAAGTAACTGAGGAATGCTTTGCTTATGTCTGCGAGGGTATGAGCAAATACATTTCGAGATGACATTGGGAGGATATGCACTCAAGACTTCACTAGAGAGATCTCTGACCTGACAAAGGTGACACTGAAACCTTCTCACTTCTTCTCTTTTATTAGCTTTCCTTTCCAGGTGTCTCTTTTTTTTCCTTTCGGTGTCTGGGAATGGCCTAATTTTCATTTTTCCCATCATGCAGCTCATTTTTCCCCATTTATGTGGTGTGTCAGATAGAGGCGAACAAGGCTAGTTTCTTGAAAGCTGGTTTCTATACGAAGTTATTAAATATTTACACTGTTGCTCCACTTGAAAAGGAAAACGTGTTCATTGAACACATGTTGACATATCATGAAAATTGTGTGCATGTGTTCACATCTTAAGGGGCAAGTTGTCACACTTACTAAATGAATAAAATGTAAAAATGTACATTTTGTAATAGATTTGGAGATACGTGGATGTAAACAGCAGCATGGATTGCATGGTTAATGTGCTACTAAATACCAGTGTTGCCAAGTCTGCGTTTTTTTTCCGCGGACTTTAACAGTGTTGCCACGGGTTGTTTTTTATGTCCGCGGGTTGAAGCGACCCGAGTAACATCATATTTAGCCCCTGAAACACGAATTTACCAGGGCAACCCTGCCAAAAAACGCGATTTTAACACTGGACCCCCCTCGAAACGTGATTGGGCTAGTTCTGAGTAGCAATTGGGCAGGTTTTATTGTGAAATCCTGGCAACCCTGCTGAATAACTTATTCTGCTAATTTAGGCTGTCCAAACCACAGAAAAAAATGTGTGGAAGCTGCTAAATTGTATAGAGAAGGGCTTATTAAGAAGGAAAGGGTGTGATATTTTGACAAACTAAAGTTAATAGGTGGTAAAGATACATACAAGCAGTATTAATTAAGATATTAACCTAATATTTCACCAACCTGACTGGAAATGATAAGAACAAAGACGAATGTTGTCAAGATTTTTGCCCTGGAAGAATCAGTTTGGCCAACCACAAACGCATTTTGTTCCTCAGACGGTCTTTTGCACTCTTCTCCTTGATTTGTTATAACTTTTGGCAGTCTATAGTGCTCCAACTGTTTTTCCCGGTTCGACCGATCACTATACAGCCCTAAACATGATAATAATTGACCATTTTCAGCAGCAATAATCAGTTAAATTTGCAAGTTCGTGAAAACACTCTATTATTATCTAATCAATATTAGGGCTTATTTTGTCCCATCATATTACTTGTGGCGCGTTTTTACAATGCTGCGCATTATAACCAATCACAAACTAGTTCGTTGAGGTTAGGAACGCACGGGCCAATCAGAGGCGTTCAGATGAGTCATTGCCGAAACACCGGATTTTTGCTGTTCAAAGTGCGCGCTCGCTGACTGAATTCAGCTCCGTCACGATTTCTCTCATCATAAACAACAAAGTGCAGATGTACATGCGATGTAAGTTTGAGGTTTATTCGTCATACAGTGTAGATAGCTTTACTGATTTTAACGGGAGTGTTTTTTAAAGCAAATAAACAAGATGTCGTTCTTTGATAATCGTTTTCTGTAGCCGTTGTTTGAATAACTGAGGAAACTTAAGCATTATAATCAGTCACTTACAATGTTTTTATTAAATTGTTAGCATGTTTAATACAAGTTCAGTCGTGGTAAAGATATTTTATGACATGACATCCATGCTACTTGACTAAAAAGATCTAATGTGTAGTTAATAAAATAGAAGCAACGTTAAGTAGATAATTAAATAAATTAGCATGATAATATCGCGTCTTGTCGATCTCCCAGGCTATGGAGCATACCGCCCAACACTTCAATGTTTGATGATTGTTTGACAAAAATTATGCTAAGAATTTAGCGTTTATTTGAAATGAAAATCTTGATTAATGTCTTTACAGTCAACTTAATATCTTGCTGAGCATAGTTAGTGAGGTGCTGTAGCCCTGTGATAACTTGCCCCGCTCCCCTACTGTATATTATGCTGCAAACTGTCCAGCATGAACCATATGTTTGTATGTGTAGCCCAAAAGGGGGTTGCATTGATGAAAGCAGAGGAATCCCCAGCCTTATTGTAGCTCTTGGGTGTTTTGTGTTTCTTTTGTCTCTGTCCCTCTCTCCCTGGTGCTTTCTCACTGTCTGGACTTTGGGAAAAGGGGGACGTTTGTTTCTGGAATGCACTTCTCTTAGCCACGCTTGGCATCAGAACATCTTTGTTCGAAAGCAAAGGAAGGAAGGTCCGGAGTTGCCGCCGAGGGTTATCGGGGAGTGTTTTTTCTTGGATGGGGTAGGGGGTAAAGCTGCAGCAAAGTTCATTCATTCATTCGTCCGCCCGTCATGGGCCTCCACTTTCTTTTATTTTTAGCCAAATCCATCAGGCTTGACAAGCGGGAAAT
The DNA here is from genome assembly GCA_019740295.1 of Labeo calbasu. Taxonomy (NCBI): domain Eukaryota; kingdom Metazoa; phylum Chordata; class Actinopteri; order Cypriniformes; family Cyprinidae; genus Labeo; species Labeo calbasu. Next base: position 19,035 of record JAHKKF010505828.1, read on the forward strand.
TTGAGCCAGCGCGGGGCAATGCTCCAGATCCCCCCACTCCACACCGTCATTCTTCTCCCGCTCCCTCCCTCTCCATCCCCACACTCGCTTTCCCTCTCCCCCCTGGGAAAAACAGAGCAGAGTTGAGGCTGGATTCAGACCGCCAGAGATGTTGAGTCATGTGAGTCCGTGTATACAGAGACGCTGCTGCTTTATACTGATAGAGTGAGGAAAAGGTGACACACTGCGCAATGTCCTTTTCCTAATCGGTATTTTTGACTTGTTTTCAAGTAAATGTCTTTAATTATTTATTTGTGTATTTATTTATTTATTTATACTTGTATTTGAGCAGAATAAAATATTAAAACTAAAACTAAAAATATTGAAACTTGTATAAAAATCTTAAAACTTTAGAGAACATTTATTTACATTATATATTATTTGTTTGTATTAATTGTATTAATTTATTTATCTGTTTGTTAGTTAAAGATTTTTATTCTTAACTTCTTGTTGGTTTTAAGCAGAAATCTAATAATTGTAAATAATTTGGATGAATAAAATAAAATAATATCAACTAAAATTTTCAGTGTAAATCTAACAATTGTTTGTGAAATGAAAAACCAATTGCAGAACAATTGTTCCTTTGAAAAAAGGAAAATAACATAAAATGGTTTTGAGCATAAATCAACAAGTATTCTTAAAAATGAAGAAAAAAATTAGGTGTGTAAATAATTACAATTAAATTAAATTCAGGTTTTTTTTGTTGGTTTTAAGCATAAATCCAATTGTTTGCAAATCATTTGGAGAAATAATAAAATAATATGGAATAAAATAAAATAAAAATACTTTCAGCATAAGTCTAATGATTTTTCATAAAATTAAAAACTAATTGCAAAAATTTAAATAAAATGCATAAAGCTAACAATTGTTCATTTAAAAAGGGATAATAAAATAAAATCAACAAGTATTCTTAAAAATGAAGAAAAAAGTAGTTATTAAATTCAGTTTATTTTTTTTTATTTTTTTATTTTTTACTTTTTTTGTTAGTTTTAAGTATAAATCTATCCATTGTTTTTAAATCATGTGGAGAAATAAAATAAAAAGATTTTAAGCACAAAACTTACAGTTGTTCCTAAAAAAAAAATAAAATAAAATAAAATAAAATAAAATGGTTTTGAGAATAAAACAACAAGTATTCTTAAAAATTAAGAAAAACAGGTGGGTAAATAATTAAAATTAAATTAAATTAATTTTATGATTTTTGTTGGCTTTGAGCATAAATCTGATAATTATTGGTTAGGGTTAGGGTTATGTATTAGAAATAAAATAAAGTAAAACAGTCTTTTGTAGCATAAATCTAATGATTGTTTCTAAAATGAAAAACTAGTCACAGAAATTAAAATAATTAAATAAATAAATAAAAATATTTTAAGCATAAAACTAGCAAATATGCCATGAATAAATAAAAATGGTATCTAACAAGTGTTCTTAAAAATGGAGAAAACAGTTGGGGAAGTAATCAAAGTTCAATTCAGTTCAATGCAGTTTCAGTAAATGTATCTGTTTTAAGGATTGTTTTTAAATATGTTGACTTGGAAAAACACCAAGCAAATTGATTTAAAAAAGTGATTTTTTTATTTTTTATTTTTTCAGTGCAGATGAAGTCAAGGGCTGGACTATGGTTAGGGTTGAAAGAGGTGGCGCATTCCCCTCTGGTTCTTTTATAAGGTAATGTCTACTGACTCTGGAAGGGGAGACATGTGCACGGATATATTTTAACACACAGCAGGCAGACGGAGAGCAGGGGAGGGGGTCGAGGTGCCTGCCAGCTTCCTTTCTACCCATCTCCCTCTCTCTTGTCCTCCCTGCCTGCCTGCCCAGTCCAGCATTTGCAGCAGACAGGAACATAGCAGTAAAGTAAAGCCAGAACAAGCCGAAAAGCACACACACATTAAAAGGCAAGTGCCAGCCTTGAGTTTGACCTATTAACCTGCATGCTAATGTCTGACCGCTTCTGTGGTGTGTTTGCGTGCAATCCAGAGACTCCAGTTCTGCTCTAAAGCAGCATGTTTTGAGTTGGTGCCCACTACGCTTAGTTATGTTCTGTATTATGCAAGGGCCATACCGTATTATGTTTCTCTTAAGATATATGGTGGAAAGGAGTGCGTGTGTGCGAGTGTGTGTGTTTGCGCACGTGTGTGTGTGCGTGTGTGTGTGTGTGAGAGAGAGAAAGAGAGAGAGAGAGAGAGACTGGTTTTACTGCTCAGTCCTGTTTAAATACACTTGAACTGGAAAGCGGACTGATGGGAATTAAAACATGTGGAATGTTTACAGTAACAGATAGGATTGAGAAAGAAACTGTAACGGAAACGATAGTATTCACAGCTTAAAAGACCAGTTTAGATTAGCGTGGATTTCCTTGGATATTGCTGATTTAGTACTGAAGGCAGATAAAGATGATTTGTTTATTTATTATGTTTGTTTGTTTATTTGTTTGTTCTTTTCATTTAGCTTTTTATCTTTTTATTGATTTGTATTTTTTCTGTTAAGTTTTTTGTTGTTTATTTATTTTTCCTTTATTTATTGTTTTAAATATATTTCCTGTTTATTTATACTTTATTATTACTTTATTATATATTATGATGTTGCATATAGCATGATTTATTAACATATATTATAAATATACTAAAATATACATATTCATTCATGTTTGTTTGTTTTAAGTGTGTGTGTGTGTGTATATATATATATATATAATTTTTTTTTTTTTAGGATTACATATTTATTTACATATATTATGATGTTTATCTGTTTAGTCATTTGTGTCTATTGTTTTTTTCTGTTTGCTTGCTTGTTTATTTACTTATTTTTCTGTTTATTTATTGTTTTAAATATATTTTCTATTTATTTATATGTTATTTAGGAATGACATTTTATCTACATATATTTTGATAAAAATTGTTACAGATATTATAAATATGTAAATATATATACATATTTAGATATTTATGTTTATTTGTTTTTCTGTTTATTTATTTATTGTTTTAAATGTCTTTTTTGTTTATTTGTACTTTTTAGGGTTACATATTTATTTATTTATATTTATATATATTTAATTTAATAATTTTTCTATGTACTTGTTTTTCTAATTATTTAGTTTTTTTGCTTTGCTTAATATTTATTTATCTGTTAATTTTTAAAGTTTTTTTCTGTGTAGTTTTATTTACATTTAGTTGTTTGTTTTGTGTTTGTTTATTGTTTTAAATGTATGTTCTGTTTATTTACACTTTATTTGGGGTTACATATCTGTTTACATTAATTACAGTATGTAAATATATATACATATTTGCATAATTATTTGTTTTGTTTATTTAGTTATTTCTTTTATCTGTTTATTTTCAGTTTATTATGTTTTTCTTTTTATTTATTGTTATTTTTATTCATTTTATTTGTTTGTATTTTTTCTATTTAGTTTTGTTTATTTAGATAGTTGATTGTTTATGTTTGTTTGTTTTTCTGCTTATCTATTGTTTTATGCATTTTTTTGTTGATTTATTTAGGGTTACATATTTGTAATTGTAATATGTAAATTTATATACACATTTGCATATTTATTTATTTGTTTGTTTATTTAGTTATTTGTTTAGTTAGTTCTGTTTATTTATACTTCAGTTTATTTCAGTTTATTTATTTATTTCATATATGTTTAACAATGCACAGTTTACATGTATTCATTTAGCAGGTGTTTGAAATGCAGCGTCACATGCTAATTAACTATTGATGAGTTAGTGAACAATTGGCTTCTGATGAGCTGGCATGATTCAGCAAAACGACCAATGTAATGTCTGAAATGCGGTGAAATCTTGAGAAGCTTGTGAGATACAGATTTTCAAGCAAATTTTGGTTCTCTGAACTAGTTTGCATGAAGTGCATTTGTATTAAAGTACGTGAATGAATTGTCTTTCAGCTCATGCATATCTGGGGTATGTGTAACATCTGTGCCCCGCTCCATGCCTCCAGTGTTGTCATGGCTATTCTCATTTACAGCACCTCTCAAATCTAATTCGACTATTATGGTGTCAGGATCAGCGCAGGCTGTCAGCCCGGGGCAGGGTTCAGACCATGGTTAAGTACAAGCTTCAGCAGGCGCTGACACGGCCCTGCTGTACCCTCAGATATCTGTGTCTGTTTCTACTTCCTTTCCACTACATCTCATCCAGTGTGACATCATCGCACAGGCTTCTACCACATCAGCATGTGTGTGAACTTGCTGTCTGATTCTAGCATGCTTTTTTTTTTTTTGCGTTTCTGAACATCCGACCATGTGCAATGTTGGGGAAAGTTATTTTTATGTGTATATGTATTTATTTTTTTGTGTTACTTAGTTACGTTTTGCAACCAGTGCAATATAAACTATTAAATATAAAGGCTATTTTTAATTAATAACAATTTTTTACAAATGTTTTCTTATTACCAAATTTCCAGTACTTCTAACCTTAATAATTATCTTTTAATTATTTAGTTATAATATAAATTATTTTATTTCCTTTTTTCTAAACCATAACTAGTGTAATATAAACTCTATTAAATTATTTTATTATGAAACATCATTTTTTAATTAATAACTTTTTTAAAAAAAAAATGTTCTCATTACCAAATTTCCAGTACTTCTAAATTTAATAATTTCCCATCTTTATTTTATTTTATTTTATTTTATTTTATTTTATTTTATTTTATTTTATTTTATTTTATTCTAAGCCATCAATCGTTTTATATAAGATCTAGTAGATTATTTTATTTTATTTTATTTTATTTTATTTTATT
>JAHKKF010505829.1:0-16516 GCA_019740295.1 Labeo calbasu
ATTAACATTTTGCAGATTCTGCAAGGTGAACTTTTGACCTAAACTGTATAAAGAAAAGTACATTTTACTTTACTAAAACTGTAAACTTTACTAATTGACTAATATTCTCACAGGACGATCTACAAGATCTGAAAAAAAGGATTTCTGTTCTCGAATGCCAGCTACGAAAGAGTGAAACTGCAAAGAAGGGGTTTGAAGTCTCTACGGGTAAACTTCTTCAGTTTGTGGAGGTGATGTATATTCAATTTCAATGAAGTTTAACCAACTGCACATTAAATCATCACATCCTCATTTCTTAAAAATAAGGTTCCGCCATGAAAATTGCTCATTCAGAGTGACTTTGGATATTCCATTCTCACTTTTGACCGAATTTAGTGTTCTCGCTAAACCAGAAAACCTGAACCAAAAAAAGAGTGTGTGGAATGACCTTTTGATGATATCCATTAACTGTATGAAGTTGGCAAATCTAGTCACACAAGAATCGCATATCTACATTGTCATTCCAAGAGTTCTGACAAGCATAACGGACATTTTTCAAATTAATCATAGATATGGCTGACATAGAATGTGTTGTAACCCTTTCATTAGGGAGCTATTTAAAAAAAAAAAAAAAAGAACATGACATCAGTGTGCAGTTTTTCCACTTACACCAGATGCCACAGATTAGTTATCACTGCATTGGACCTGATAAATCATACACTTATCACAGAACACAGGAAAAAAAAAACTTTCCCAAGTAAGCCTGTGCTTTACTTCTGTCCATTGCATAAGAATATTTATTATATTCTAGAAGTACGTGATGCATAGCCATTTCAGTCAGGCTAAATATGTTTTGAATATAACATTGCACCCTAAATTATTATTAATTTAGTGGACACCATGCTTCAGATATTTATTATTGTTGTTGTTGTTGTTGTTGTTGTTGTTGTTGTTGTTGTTATTGTTGTTATTATTATTATTGATTTGAAATATTTAACCATATAAGTAGTAGTAATATCAATAATAATAATAATAAATACTTGTAAACAATTGTATTATTATTATTATTATTATTATTATTATTATTATATTTAACTATACAAGCAGTAAGAATAATAATAGATGTGAAAACAATTGTATTATTATTATTATTATTATTATTATTATTATTATTATGAATTTAAAATATTTAACTGTACAAGGAGTAGTAGTAGCAATAATAATAATAATAATAATAATAAATGTTAAAACAATTTTATTATTATTATGGATTTAAAATATTAAACTGTACAAGTAGTAGTAGTAGTAGCATAATAATAATAATAATACATTTTATTTTTTTATCATTATTATTAATGTTATGAATTTAACATATTTAATTGTACAAGCAGTAGTAGTAGCAGTAATAATAATAATAATAATAATAATAATAATAATAATAAATAATTGTAAAACTTTTATTGTATTATTATTATTATTATTATTATTATTATTATTATTATGGATTTAACATATTTAAGTATGCAAGCAGTAATAATAATAATGATAATAATAATAATAATAATAATAATAATAATAATAATAAATAAATATTATTATTATTATTATTATTATTATTATTTTTAATATTGATTTAACTTATTTACCTTATATTACATTTTTACCTGCACAAGCAATAGTAGTAGCAGTAATAATAATAATAATAATAATAATAATAATAATAATAATAATAATAGATGTTAAAACCATTGTATTATTATTATTATTATTATTATTATTGATTTTAAAAATGTAACTGTGCAAGTTGTAGTTTGTAGTAATAATAGTAATAATATTAATCATATAAAATAATGTATTCATGTTATTAAAAATAAAATATCTCAGTGTTAATCTTTATGCAGCATTAAATCTTTCGACTATATCAATCTGATCACCCCACAGGCTGTTCAAGGTTTCCTGTCTGAAAACCAAAGCGGTTCAAGAGGCTATAGGTAAGAAAATTATTCTCTACCCCCATCAGCCTTTTGTTAAGGCAGATCTGATCATCTGACTGAATTCTAATCTAATATGAAGTATGCCAGACAGAAATACCACAATTCGCTAGCAACAGGTGTGTGGAAAAGAATGATTTAATAACAAAGACTCTTTTTCTTCAGGGACCTTTACACAATCATTAGTTTGCCTTTGATATTCTATGTGAGTCTGTGTATTCAGGGTGTGTAAATGGTAACTTTTCTTTTCCACAGTGAGTCTTCTTCCTTTTTCCTATTATAAGAGAGACTTTGTGCGTAAAAGGCAGGGGTAGTTAATGACTAGAGGCCAGTACAACACCTTCCAGTGGCAGTGATGTTGATTAGGCCCAATCAACATGGCCTCCTGCAGCCTGTCGCCCCTTGCTCAGCTAGCAGAGCACGTCTGGAGAGCCCTTTTTTCCCCTAATGATCATCCCCACCGACTGAAGAGGCCACTGTGTCTGTGTCTATTAGGGCTAGGAAATATTACACATGTCCTCATAAATCGAAATGAAGGCTGTCAGCAATTTGCACCTAAATACAGTTTTTCCTTTTGAGAGAGTGCATGATAACTAGCAGCTGAGCATACAAATCACTCTACTGTGCCTTGAATGCATCCAACAAATGAAGAATAGTTATTTACATGCTAAATATGAGGACATTTGCATGTTTTCTTATAACCTTTCTCAAACTTTATTTATTTTAGTTTTTTACTGTAGAATATCATTATCCAGTCCCTCCAAGATACCAAAGAAATGAATACTTTTATTCAGCAAGAAACTAAAGACTTATATTATTACAATGAAATTATATTTTAAATAAGTTCAAATTAAGTATTATTAATAGATCAGTAATTAATTATTTGAATATTTAATATTTAAATCCATTTAAATCTATATTAATTTGTAAATATTAAAAATATGTATTTCACAGTTTTACTGTTTTTACTTTATTTTTGAAAGCTTTTTTATAAATCTTTACAAGCCCAAACGTTTGAATGGTGATGTAAATAAAATAATAAAATAATTGTGTCATTAAAGATCAGGAATACTGATACATTAGAATATTTCAATGAAATATACCATATTACTCTGTAATGGCATCATACATTTAATTTTTTAAAGTATTGTTTTTTTGGGTTTTTTTGTAGGTGATTTTCAGACTGTAGCAAATCTTAGATATGCTTCAAACGCATGGAATGATTCAATCAGTCTGAACCAATTCATTTCAGTTTTCTACTAATGACCCGAAAGTGCGGTCGTTTCATAATATGTTTTCGTAACACTGGTCCATCCATGTCAGTGGGTCTGAATCCCCTTCCCCAAAAATTCATCCTTTATTAGGAGTCATGCTGGGCTCTTCTTCTACGCCAATCTGCCCAGCATGCTTTATTCATTTCAGGTCGAAGGGAGTGCACTTTTCTACAGCTTTTATAACAAGTCTGTTGAAAATTGTACAAGACTGACACAGTTTTACATTTTCAGAGGGTTGTTTTTCCTTGAGAAAACAGTGCAAAATGCAATAAAATATATCTTTATCAAATAAAAAGTTAGCTGAACTTAGGCTAAGGTTTGATTATTTAGTTAAAACGTCTGAAACCGTGTTGTGTGTTTTGTTTTTCAGTTCTCCCAGTGATCCAAAGTTGGCCAACCTGTCTCAGACCCTGCCATCTCGAAGTGGGAAGAAACCGTCCTGGACAGCATCTGCTCTTGCTGTGGAAGCTAAAGAACTAACTAATACTGTCAGAGGAATTCTAGAGCTGGACTGTAAGTATATACAGGCATGTTTTCTGCTTTGACATGAAAAATAAACATCACAATGTCTACCTAATTGCAACTGTCCCTCATGTCAGTTTATCTGACCCTCATGATGTTGTCTAACTCTTGACCCCCTGTGTCATACAAAAATGTATCTTACAGGGCAGCAATTTTAGCTGAACTGTGCTGGATAAGATGTTAATGTTCAAGGGGTTGCATATTATAATATGTGTAATGTTTTGTATATGGGCTATTCTACAGAATTGGTGCAAACTACTGTCCCACAACCAAAAAACACATTTAAAGAGTATTTAAGTATTCAAATCTTAGATGTTTGCAAAGATCCTTTTATAAGCTATTGAAACCCACAATAATAGCCCTGTAGTATGTAGGTTAAAATTCTGTAATGTGATGTGGTCGCTACCAAAACATTACTGTCACAACCGAGAATTATCAACTGAGATGTTATGATAGTATTTGGTTCAATGTATATTCAAACTAATGAATCCTTAACTTTGAAATCAATATGATCAAGTTTTTGCCCTTTACAAAGACAAATTGGATCAAAATACAACAGATCTCATAAATCACACTTGAAATATTGTTAAAATTGTAATTGGTAGAAAAAAAAATATTTTCCTTTCAGTTAGTCTCTCTCTTTGTCATGTCAGCATGACCGACCAATCGGGATCTGTGCTAGCTAACCAGCACAGTTCTGAACAGTTGCTCACTTTCAGACATTCCCTTTTTCATTTAGTCACTCTCGACGTCACTTCGGTATGACAAACTAATTCAGATCCCAGTTAATCGGTCATAATGACGTGATGTCTCCGTTTCCTCCTTCAGGAAACAAGGGTTACATAAGTAACCGAGACATTCCCTTTCAGTCAATCACTCTCGACGTCACGTCAGTATGACTGACTAATTGACGTCCCGATTTGTCGGTCATACCGACATGACGTCTCCATACCTTCCTTCAGGGAATCATACGTAACCAAGATGTTTCCTTTCAATCAGTCACTCTCGACGTCACGTCCGTATGACAACTAATTGAGATTTCAATTAGTCGGTCATACCAATGTGACGTCTCCATTCCCTGCTTCTGGGAACAAGGGTTACATACGTAACCGAGACGTTCCTTTTCAGTCAGTCACTCTCGACGTCACGTCGGTATGACCAACTAATTGAGATCCCGATTTGTCGGTCATACCGACATGACGTCTCCATACCTTCCTTTAGGGAATGAGGGTTACATACGTAACCAAGATGTTCTCTTTCAATCAGTGACTCTCAATGTCACGTCTGTATAATTAGTCAGTCACACCGACGTGACATCTTCATTTTCTCCTTCAGGGAACAAGGGTTACATACATAACCAAGGCATTTCCTTTCAGTCAGTCACCCTCGATGTCACGTCAGTATGTCCAACTAATTGAGATCCCAATTAGTCACTCATACATGACATCTTCGTTCTCCATCTCCATCAAGGAAGATGTCAGCAAAATCTTAATAGGCCAATATAACTACATTATATTATTCTTATTAAATTATACATTACTGTGTTTCAGTAGTGACAAATTTGGGGAGAGGACAAATATTCCAAAACGGCACAAATACTAGAAATGTGTACCTTGGATATTATACAATTTGCATACATACAAAGTTTGTGGAAAAAGACTTATTTTTTTATCAAGACGTTTCCAACTCCAACTTTGAACCAATTCTGTAGAATGGCACATATATTATAAAATATTACTTACACACATGCACACACACGACCTTAAAAACCACATTCAGTCTGCTCATTTAGCCATTGCTTGAACTCCTGACCCCATTTACCTTTGTAATTCTCAGGAAAATATGTACCTTACCTTCCAGCAATGTTTGACCTTACATAAATGCATCTAATGACCTGTGGAGGTCAAAACATTGGCAGTCTTTTCGCGATCCCGTCTCATTACGAGCCTCTTAAACTAGACACATTTAAACATTATACCATCATTACGACCAAGATTCTGCGTATTGTTCAAATTTACAGAACCTATTCAGACATTTATAATGGAATACCTTTATCTTTTTCAGTCTGGTGATCTACATTTAAGTTGATTTAATAATGTGCTTTCTTGTTGAATTTGATCATGTCCTGTCTGTTCAATTACTCATGATGTAAGTGTTTTACATCTTCTACATTATAGAAAATGAGGCAAACCACCTTAATCGTGAAATCTAATCTATTTAGATGTGTAGAGTGAATAAAATTAGGTCAATCTCATAAGGAAACACAATACAAGGTGTATTTGCTGTTCACCTCACTGCTGCTGTCGTTGCCTGGAGACGAAGCTGCTGGAAAGCAACTGTCCACATCTTTGTCGCAATTGTATATCATGTCACAGGCTAGACAAAGATATAGGCTTTTAGAATGGGTCCTTAGTGGAACAAAACATGTAAAAGAGCCTTTTTAAATGGTTCTTGTTTTGACTGACAGAGTTTACTAAATGAAAGAATACTATCTTTCTGGCCTAGTTAAATTGATCCGCATTGTCAAAACATTACTGATAGCAGTCCATCAGAAGCGCAGTTCTGGAAACAAAAAATAACAGCAAGAGGCTGCCTTTTCTTTTTCAGCATTTTTATTATTCAACACAGGATGTCCAAAACACCCTCATAAAACTTAAAATGAGTCATGAAATGGAATCAATTTCAAGTATTAAAAAAACACCTGATTGGTAGATTTAATAATAATGTAGTCAGGTAGTAATTTTGCTGAAGTATCCTGGTTTTTGTGTCTTAAGAAAGCATGTGGGTCGTATTCCTGGTTATAGACCAGCATGATTTTTCTACTTTTTTACATGGTAAAGGAAGCAGACTGTTCAGGGACACACTGGAAACCAGACAAAAGAGCATCTCTGGCCTCCTCTTATTTTTTGAATACATGGTCTCAGCCTAAACGCTGAGGTTAATCAATGAAGGACTTGTTTTTCAACCGTTTTTTTCTTTTTCAAAGCGCTTTCGAATGAACATTCTGTACAGTGGATATTTTTGTGCATTTTAATAGTGAATCTCATTAAATGGCATAGTGAATTTGATTAAATGGAATAATTTATCTGAGGGTTTCTAAAACTTCAAAGCACATATTCAGGACTGAAGGCTGTAATGTAATCATTTTTCAAATTGATTTCAATTGATCAAATTTTTATAATATTGTGTAATATTTTATTTTTTTAAAGGGAAAGTTCACCCAAAAATGATTTTTCGGTAACACTTTACAATAAGGATCATTAGTTAACATTAGTTAACTTCATTAGTTAACATGAACTAAGAATTGTCGGCTGCGCACCAGCATATGGTGCGGTTGCACTTCGTGTGTCCCGAGATCGAATCCCGTCTCGTGGACCATTACCGATCCCATCCCCTCTTTCTCCCAATTACTTCCTCTCATATCTTCACTGTCCTTTCAACGAAAAGATGGAAAAACACCAAAAAACATGAACTAAGAATGAACAATACTTCTACAGCATTTATTAATTTTAGTTAATGTTAATTACTAATGCATTATTAAAATCACAACTAAATGTACAGTGAACTAACATGAGCTAACAATGAAAAACTGTATTTTTATTAACTAACATAAACAAAGATGAATAAATACTGTAATGAATTCACTGTTCATTGTTTGTTCATGTTAATACATTAAAGGAGAAGTCCACTTCCAAAACAAAGATTCACATATAATGTACTCACCCCCTTGTCATCCAAGATGTTTATGTCTTTCTTTCATCAGTCGTAAAGAAATTATGTTTTTTGAGAAAAACATTTCAGCATTTTTCTCCATATAATGGACTGACATGGTGCCCCGATTTTGAATTTCAAAAATGCAGTTTAAATGCGGCTTCAAACGATCCCGAATGTGGTTATAAACGATCCCAGCTGAGGAAGAAGGGTCTTATCTAGCAAAACGATCGGTTATTTTAAAAAAAATACAATTTAAATACTTTTTAATCTCAAACACTCGTCTTGCCTTTCTCTCCCTGAACTCAGTATATTCTGACTCAAGACAGTTAGGGTATGGTGGAAAAACTCGGTATTTTCTCCCTCAACTTCAAAAATTATTTAAAAATCATCCTACATCACTGCAAAAGTTCCGACCCAGTCTTTGCAAAGTGAACATGCAAAGAAGATCAAACACCCTTAACAAAAAAGGTAAAACAGCGATATAGGACGATTTTTTGAAGTTGAGGGAGAACACAGTCCAGGCAGAGTAAGACAAGACGAGCGTTTGGCATTAAACAGTATATAAAATGTATTATTTTTATTAAAATAACCGATCATTGCACTAGATAAGACCCTTGGGATCATTTACAACCGCATCTGGGATCGTTTTAAGCCGCATTTAAACTGCATTTTGGAAGTTCAAAATTGGGGCACCATATCAGTCCATTATATGGAGAAAAATATTGAAATGTTTTCCTCAAAAAACATAATTTCTTCACGACTGAAGAAAGAAAGACATGAACATCGTGGATGACAAGGGGGTGAGTATATTATTTGTAAATTGTTGTTCTGGAAGTGGACTTCTCCTTTAACTAATGACACCTTACTGTAAAGTGTTGCTCTTTTTTATTTCAGACAAATGCAGTCGGAGTTACATTAGAAAGTGTCCTGACTTTTCCAAGCTTTATAATGCCAGTGAATGGGTGTTGAGATTTTAAAATCCAATAAAGTGCAGAGGAGAGAGCAAAACAAAACACCATTAACAAATTAGAAGTACAAAACGAGGATTTGTAAAGAAAAATGTCAGAGGATTTTGATACTCAAATTTATTAACCCCCAGGTTCTGTATGGAGTACTTTTTATGATGGATGGATGCACTTTATTTTGATTCAAAATCTCAACACCCATTCACTTTCATTATAAAGGTTGAAAGAGCCAGAACATTTTTTAATATAACTCTGGTTGTATTCGTCTGAAAGAAGAAAGTCATATACACCTAGGATGTCTTGAGGGTGAGTAAAATATGGATTCTTGGATGAATTATCTCTTTAAATACAAAAGACTATTACAATAAATGGGACGATGGAAAAACTCTTTACTCCTACTCTTTCTTGGTAACTTAAAATTCTAAGATACCAAATGGTGTGGAGAGAGACGGACAGACGGCTGGATTAGAAAAAGATAGAAGACTCTTGGGGTCAAAGGATCAGTGAGGCTGAGGCAGGAAAGAAAGAGCTAAAGTGATTGCTTAGGGAACAGGGAAACGTGTCCCACACACCTGGCAGCATGTGACCTCTCAGTGAGTGATGCTCACGTTTTGGCTGAATGCTTCCCTGCGGGGGAGGATGAGGCAGACTTTGAGTTGCACATGGAGGGCCATTCTCATCACACCGATTGAAACCAGAGAGAGAAACTCTAGCCCAGCTCAGAGACAGGCAGTGCTCTCCACGTGATGAATGTTCTCCAAGCCATGTGAGAGGCTGTGTACCACTGTCTCATCAATAAGACATGCCTTGAAATAAGCATTTATGATATAATAATTGGCCTTATTTCATCATTTAAAAGGAATGAAAATTCTGTCATCATTTCAACTCTGTGCTGTTCTGTATTACTTTTTATTTCCTCAGAGCACAAACGAAAGCACTTCTACAGTGTTCTACAGAAAAAAGAAAGCCGTGCAGGTTTGGAACAACATGAGGATGAGCAAATAACAGAATTTATTATACGGTCCCTTTAAGAGAGAGCAGCAAATCAATTTTGGAGAGTGCAGCTTATCCCAATTATATCTGATTTACTGAGGCGTATTTTGAGCCCGCTGAAATTGTCTTTCCAGTATCATAGTGTTGATCTAGTGAAATCATTCACTCTTGGTTACTAGAGCAAGGCCTTTAGAAAACAAAGAGATGATTGAATTAAAGAGGCATGTGATGAGCTACTCTTGAGTGTTATTATGTCCCAAAGCCTAGGCAGTAACGGTTTGTGATCAATGTGAATACGTCAGAACGCTAAGTACAGAAAATGAATCCTAAAAAAAACAGTAAGCTGTAGAATTTAAAGATTTTAATTGATTTCCACCAAAAATAGAGATGAATGCAAGTTTTAGAAAACAACATTCTGTTTTTTTTTTTTCCTCAAGGCTGCTGTAATACAATAAGTATTTCCATTTCTATGGATGTCTATGTCCAATACAAATGTGATGGTGGACCACAAAACCAGTCATAAGTCGCAATAGCCAACAATACGTTGAATGGGTCAAAATTATCAATTGTTTCTTTTATGCCAAAAATCATTAGGATATTAAGTTAAGATCATGTTCCATGAAGACATTTTGTAAATTTCCTACCACAAATATATCAAAACTTAATTTTTGATTGGTAATATGCATTGCTAAGAACTTCATTTGGACAACTTTAAAGGCGATTCTCTCAATATTTAGAATTTTTTGCACCTTCAGATTACAGATTTTAGTTGCATCTCAGCCAAATATTGTCCTATCCTAACAAACCACACATCAATGGAAAGCTTTTATTCAGTTTTCAGATTATAAATCTTCTTTTCAGATGTATAAATCTCAATTAAAAAAAAATTGACCCTTATGTCTGGTTTTGTGGTCCAGGCTCACAAATGTGATAAAGTAGGGCTATTATCACTATAGACATGAAGGCAGAAAAATCTTCTCCAATAATTAAAAATGGCCAAATTGTACCCCCAATATTTGATATTTTTAATGTTTGTTGTTAGGATGAATTGCTTTACAATAGAAACAACCAACAGTAATATTAAGTGATGCAAAATACTTAAAAGGATATTTTACCCAAAAATGAAAATTCTGTCATTAATTACTCACCTTCAAGACGTTCCAAACTCGTAAGACCTTCGTTCATTTTCAGAACACAAATTAAGATATTTTTGATGAAATCTGATAGTTTTCTGACCCTGCATAGACAACAATGCAACTGACACGTTCAAGGCCCAGAACGACTTTAATCAACAATTTCTTCTCTTTCATGACAGTTTTTGACGTGCATTCACGAGTACCACGATGCATGTGGCAGAAATTCTTGTAGTTTCATAAACTTACGGTTGAACCACTGATGTCACATGGACTATTTTATCTAGGTCCTTACTACCTTTCTGGGCCTTGAAGGTGGTAGTTGCGTTGCTGTCAGGCTCAAAAAGCTCTCGGATTTCATCAAAAATATCTTCATTTGTATTCTGAACGACTTGAGGGTGAGTAATTAATGACAGAATTTTTATTTTTGGGTGAACTATCCCTTTAACCTTTTTAAGTGACATATGATGAGGTTCAGAACCTTATTCGTTAGCCAAAACTTCTTCCATACATTTTCCACTCATTTGTTCAAATGTAGACACCCAATATATACTGTAAATTCCCATGGGCACCAAATTATATGTAGCCAGGGATGTTTGTTTGTAGAAATCTGAGACCCCATGAATTATTCTTTGGCCTTTCCTGTCAAAATGTTGATTGTGTGTGAAATCTAGACCCTGCGTATTAATAAGATCATATTTCTGACAAGAAACCCATTATAAAGTCATGTCAGGACATTGTGTATGGCTGCAGACTTACTGTGAATTGTACTTCTTGCACGTACCAAAGGGAGTGTCAAGATCAAATTCTGTCAGGGATTTGTTACTTTGTATGGTGGCACGTATTGTGCCATATTGAGCCTTCAGTAGTGTCCGCTTACTTTTTTTTGGCTCACGTCCATTAATTACAACCTGGCACTCATCGGTCCTCAATACAAAGATCAAAAGTGCATTTGGGGAAATGTGTATTTGTATGTACGGATGGCGTTTTTAAACCAAGATCCAAATCCAATGGAATCCAATGCCCCCATTGGATGCTTGTTAACCTTTCACTGTACATTCCTTATTTTTTATATTAAAAAAAAGCTTTTCAGATTATGCAGATATGCTGGGGCACTTAGCATATTTATTTATGACCCCGTTTCATCCAGTTGCCAGGAAATTCTCACGG
Organism: Labeo calbasu; assembly: GCA_019740295.1. Classification (NCBI taxonomy): domain Eukaryota; kingdom Metazoa; phylum Chordata; class Actinopteri; order Cypriniformes; family Cyprinidae; genus Labeo; species Labeo calbasu. The sequence continues at coordinate 11,742 of JAHKKF010505829.1, forward strand.
CCACTGGCCTTTCAGGATCAAGAGGATCAACGAGAATGTTGCAACATCGTTTTTTTTTTTATTTTGGCAGACTTCTCTAGTATCTTGTTTGTTGTCCTCATGTAGAGTGAATGTATCTGATTTCTGTTTTGTTTTTTTTCATAGGTTTACCTTTTGGCTGGGACGAGGCATACACTGCTGATGGAGTGAAGTACTATGTGAAGTAAGTTTTGAGACCCTTCAGATACATTCACAAAAACCAGTTCCTTTGTTTCCGATTTGTTTCACAAAAGTAAATAACATTTCTCATGTTTTGAAGGGCACTTTGCAAGTTGTTTGTGCAGCATGAGATAAACGGTTTTAGCTGTAGTGAACATTCTCAATAGATACATTAAAAAAATGCACTTTTTACAACCAAATATGCTGAACAAAGCAACACAAAATTGCAGATATTGCTGTTGTGCTCCGAAACCAGCAGAATCTTCATATTGTTATTGACGAAACTTATGAAAAACCTCTTGATCTCAAGAGAGAGAAAACAAATCTTCCCTTCCCATGAGCATATTCTTCTATTTGCATAACTTTCAAAACAGCCCAGGTTAATGCAGACATCCATCAGTCTTTTGAGAGTTTTGAAGTTACACGCAATGCCACACCCATGAGCCACAACAGTCACCTGCGCACCTAAAATATCCCATGCATGTTTCAGATGTTTGGGGTCAGTAAGAATTCATACTTTCATTAAGCAAGTAAAGCTTTATGCTTTATTAAAGGGGTCATCGGATGCAAAGTTCACTTTTACATATTGTTTGAACATTAATGTGTGCTGGCAGTGTTTGTACACATCTGCAAGGAATAATTTCAATTGAGCAACTGAGGTGTTGTGTTGCTGGTTGTAATAATGAACACAGTCGTCGTCATTTACTCCCGACATCTGAGCCGCTGAAGATGCAGTGGATTATGTTTGTTTGTGAAGGAAATGCGCCTCCCGATCTACATATATCCTTCTATGTTCACGCGAATCATTCGTGATCCAGCTTCACTTACAGCAGAAGTGAGTATAAGGGTTTTTGTACAAATCTTTGCGATTGCCTTTCCTAATAATGTGCTAGTTAGCAAGTTTAGCGGCTAAATGCGGCAAAAGTAAACAGGCTCGTCACTCCACAAAGAGAAGAGAGGGGCGGGGCGAGCAGGTCTCATTAACATTTAAAGCAACCTCGATCAGAACAGGACTTTTGCAGTTGATTTTGGCAAGGTAAAAAAGGTGTTATTTACACTACCATTGAAAAATAACCAAAGCATGTTATAGACTTTTCATTAAGACCCTAAAGAATCATATCAACTTGTGGAAAATGGGCATCCGATGACCCCTTTAAGCAAGTAAGCACAGTAAATATGTTTGCACTGTTACAAAAAAATCACTTTCTATTAATTAAAGCATCCTGAGATTAATGTATCATGGTCTCCGCAAAAATATTAAGTAGCACAACTGTTTTCAACATTAAAAAGAATAAAATGTTTACAAATCAGCATATTAGAATGATTTCTGAAGGATTATGTGACACTGAAGACTTTTTTTATGCCCAAAAATCTTAATTATCAAGCGTTTTGATTTTCATACTGTTCAGGCCCCGCCCACGACCGCAGACGAACTGTCCCGTATTAGCATATTTCCGCCCTCAGCTAGTTGCTGTCCGCCATTTTCTCCACGCTCGAGCAGCTGTAGTGACAACAATGTCTAGTAATCAATACAGGTGTTTTGTAGTTAGATGTAAAAGTGAACCTAATTGTGTGTTCACACCAAATGCGAATTTAATTATTCATGCGAGTAGATTACATACAAAGTCAATGCAAAAATGCGAATAGAGACGAATTTGCACTGGATGCAAAATGTGCACCACGTTTGTGCAAGCATGCGATATTCGCCTCAATTGCATCGTCCATGCAAGTTAAGAAATTTCAGTGTATATGTAGTAGTAAAATGTAACACGCACATTAATGCAGGATTAATACTTATCCACCTGGATGGTGCTGTGAACCCAGACACATCGGTGTTTGGATTTCTGGCGTATCTGAGACTTCCACAACAGGTACAAATTAGCAATCGTAGTTATCTCCACCATGGTTGATCACACCTTGTTGTTATTCGTGCAAGTGACCCTTAAAACATCCCACGAGTAATCTAGAGTGATGCGATGCGTATATTCATTTCGCGTGTGGTGTGAACACACCATAAGAGTCTTCATTTTCTTCCAACGTCAGAGCCACTGAGAAATGAGTGGATTCGTTTTGTTTTTGATGGTAACACTTCACCGACTACACAAAAAAAGGAAGAAAGGGGCGGGGTGAGCAGTAGCTCATTATCATTTAAAGAGACATGCAGCGAAACAGGTTTTGACAAGGTAAAATAGGTGTGCATCTTGTGTACATCTTGTTTTATGTTTGGTGAATGTCATTTATTAATTAAATATTTCTTTTTCCTCTAGTCATGTAACTCAGACAACATCATGGACACACCCTGTAATGAGATCTTTGGGTCTGTCAGAACCAGAAGCAAATGAGCAAACCCTCAACTCTCCAGAATCCACAGCATAGACTGATTCCGAAGACGGTGTGCCACTTTCTGCCCAACTGTTTGGTTAAAACAGATGAAAAACAACCTAAACACAGCAGGATATAAACATCAAGTGATATGTGCATTACAAAAAAAGACAATCAGAAAAAAAATCTCATTCATTAAATGAAAATCTATACACTCTCAGAAAAAAGGTACCAAACTTCTTTCAAAAGGTATTAATATGTACACTTTATGTATTAATATGTACCTTTAAGGTACTTATATGTGACTCTGGACCACAAAACCAGTCATAATTTTTTTGAAATTGAGATTTATACATCATATATATAAATAAATATGAATAAATAAGCATTCCACTGATGTATGGTTTGTTAGGATAGGACAATATTTGGCCAACTATTTGAAAATCTGGAATCTGAGGGTGCAAAAAAATCAAAATACTGAGAAAATCACCTTTAAAGTTGTCCAAGTGAAGTTCTTAGCAATTCATATTACTATCAGAAATTAAGTTTTGACATATTTATGGTAGGAAATTTACAAAATATCTTCATGGAACATGATCTTTACCTAATATCCTAATGATTTTTGGCATTAAAAGAAAAAGATAATTTTGACCCATACAATGTATTTTTGGCTATTTCTACAAATATACCCGTGATACAACTAATTATGTACCTTTAGAGGCCGAATAAGGTTAAGTAAGGTAAAAACCTGTACCTTTTAGCTTTTGTACCTTAGGGTAACGTCTCAGTGGCAACTTTGTACCCTTTATTCTCAGAGTGTACAACTGATATTGAAATATGCAGCAAATATATCTCAAATACTCCAGCTCTTTGATGGGTTAAGATCTCACATTTGATTTTCCCCATTTTTGTGTCTGTTCACTGTTTTTCTGACATTTTAGGAATTTCCCCTCATCTCTTGTTATTTTGTACCTTGACAAAAACAATGGACAGGCCCAATCTGTTTTTCCGACTTTCAGAAAAAGTCAAACGTTATTGCACTTGTTTGAAGTCAAAGGACGTGGCCTCTTTGGTAAAGCAGGAACTTTGGAAGAGTTAATCAGGATGGACTGCTTCTGTGATGTTCATTCAATTTGGCTTGTGTTTGATCCACTTTCTGAAACTTTTGTTCACAGATTTGTTGAAACAGGAATTTGTTTACTTTTTCAAACTTCCTCCTCGAACCATGAGAGTAAGACACTTCTTCAGTTCACTGTAATGTAATTGTTTTCCATATAAAGACACGTTTTAAATTCTGCTGTTATCCTTAGTGGACGTTCTAGCCATTATGCATAACTGTGAAAGTGTCTTCTCTTGCATGTGCAATTAGTTCTGCGCTTCCAGTAGAAATGTGAGTTTAACATACCCTAAGCCTTATGTGTATAATTTCTGTGAAAATGAGACAACATGGCATATTTGCTTTGTTGTGAATTCACTCTGCCTAACAGCGTAAATTTAGCCTAAGAGATCTCTTTGCGTAGATCATTAAAATATATGTTTTTCCTGTAATGTGTGAATACTTTTGTGGTTCTAATAAAGATCAGCTATTAAAAATCCATCCACATTTTTGCTTTTTGAAAGAATATTAGCCGGGCCTGTCTATTTCAGGCTGAGTGTGCACTTCACACACACTTCACACTCTAGGCAAGAAGTATTGATTTTTTTTTTCTCTCCATCCATAGCAGGTACTGTTTTATATATGTATATATATATAAATGTTTATATGCTTGCCAGCCTTGCATCTAATACAAAAATACTGCCTTCAAGAAAAACACATTTTTAATTAACCATTAGTTATTAACTATTACACTACCCTAAATACTGAACACTGAACTAATTAATATGCTATTCAGTTGAAGTTTATTGAATGAAAACCACAGAGAAAAATATATTGGGAAAAATGTAAACTTTCCAAGGACCAAATGTGTTACATTAAACTGCACTTATATTACAATAGCCAATAAACAGGCTATGGAAGCTTGTTTCCACCATAGGATGAAAAAAATCAAAAAGGTTTTATCTTACATTTCATCTTACAATTTGGACTGACAAAGTCAGAATTGTTAGATATAAACTCTGCTGTGCAAGATATAAACTCGCAATTCTGACAAATAAAGTCAAAATTGTGAGATGTAGACTCACGATTCTGAGAAAAGTCAGAAATGTGGGAAAAAGTCACAATTACCTTTTTTATTCCATGGCAGGGAAAAAAAAAA
>JAHKKF010505832.1:0-11900 GCA_019740295.1 Labeo calbasu
TAATGACATAAATAGATATTCATATATTCAGATGTTCATATTAATATATATATATATAATCTTCAAGTATTTTTTTTGTGCATGAACATTCTCTGAATAGTTGGTGAGGGTTTTTTGGCCACCTGATAATTTAAAAAATGTGATTTTGTTTATTGGTATTTATAGGTTTATATATATATACACACAACTTAAAACCATCACATCTGTTTTGCTGAGCTCACATTTTTTCTTGCAGTAACAGTGCTGTTTTTTTGCATTTTTTAATACAAAATAATATTTGCTATACAATATTTCACACAAAGCTTGAAAATAATGATTGTTAATTTATATATAAAATGGCCAAACCACATAAGAATAATTTTAACTGTTTAAGATCTTTGCAAGAATTTATGTATGTATGTATGTATGTATGTATTTATTTTTTATGTATACAAAATTTCTAAATAGTTCTAAATAGTTTTTTTAAAAGTCATTTCAAAATTTTAAAAACGTGTTTGTTACTCGTGGGTGTGTTTTTTTATATATACAACATAATAATTGAAAAGCATGTGTCTTGAAATATCACATCTGAGCTTTTTGCATGTTTTTCTACAATTAATTTGAATGATAAAATTCTAAAATTCTATTCTAGTTTTTCTCAATAAAACTATATATATATATATATATTAGGGGTGTAACGGTACACACGTCACGGTTCCGTACATACCTAGGTTCGAGGGTCGCGGTTTAATACGATTTCAGTACAACAGAAAAAAAAAGCAAATCTACTATGCTAGGTTTCTTTTCATTTATTTTAAACAGACAGTAGTACAAATTACAAAAAAATACTAAATATTATATCAAATTAATGTCATATATAGGCTATAAAATCTGCAGTACATATATACATACAAGGAATAAATACTTGAAATATATTTAATAAACACAAACACAAAACATATCAGTTCCAGGCTTCTAGCATTGCTAAGTTGACAGCGCAGTTGGTACTTTATCAAAATAAAACACAGTGTACCAAACATCAGCGCGCCCACCTCACTGTGTCACCGTTAGAACGCGACTGAAGTACACAATAATAGTTTACCATTTAGATGCATCGCAAATATGGAAATATTATGGAATATTTGGATTTGTGTCGAATGAGAGAGGTAGGATACAAGAGCACAAAGCTCCATTTTGCATACAGTTGAGTGCACAAGCCTTTATAAGTAACATTATACTCCTTTGTCAGTGAGAGACGCGTTCAGAATCAGCACATGGTCACTGTCTAGTGGGCTTTGTTTTCAAGTGCGCAACTCCTGGCTGTTCTTCTGCCGGTTGGTTATCAAACAGAGTTGCATTACCCTTCTGGATTAAGGGTGAATTGCCTATATTCGTTGTAAGGCCTCATGTACCGAACCGAGATGCAAGTACCGTGACGTTTCGGTACGAATACATGTATCGTTACACCCCTAATATATATTACACACACACATACATGCTTACATTACCAGTCATAAGTTTTTGAACAGTAATTATTTTAATGTGTTTTTAAAGAATTCTCTTCTGCTCACCAAGCCTGCATTTATTTGATACATAATACAGCAAAAATAGAAATATAGTTTAAAATAACTGATTTCTATTTGAATATATTTTAAAATGTAATTTTTTCCTGTGATCAAAGCTACATTTTCAGCATCATTACTCCAGTCTTCAGTGTCACATGATCCTTCAGAAATCATTCTAATATGCTGATTTGATGTTCAAGAAACGTTTTTATTTTTATTATCAATATTTAAAAAGGTATATTTTTTTCAGGATTCTTTGATGAATAGAAAGGTTCAAAGATCAGCATTTGTCTGAAATAAGAAGCTTTTGTAATATTATACACTACAAAAACTCGGGGTTACTATAATTGTTTTTGTTTTTGAGAAAGAAATGATAGAAATCAATACTTTTATTTAGCAAAAGCGATGATAAAGACATAAAATTACAAATGATTTCTATTTCAGAGAAATTGTGTTCTTGTGAACTTTCTATTCATCAAAGAAACCTGAAAAAATTCTATTCAGCTGTTTTCAACATAATAATAATAATAATAAATGTCTTTTGAGCAGCAAATCAGAATGATTTCTGAAAGATCATGTGACTGGAGTAATGATGCTAAAAAAATCAGCTTTAAAATCACAAGAATAAATTCTGTTTAAAATATATTCAAACAGAAAAACAGTTATTTCAAATAGCAAAAATATTTCAAAATTTTACTGTTTTTGGTGTACCTTAAATCAAATAAATGCAGGCTTGGTGAGCAAAAGAGACTTCTTTAAAAAACATTAAAAATCTTACCGTTCAAAAACTTTTGACTGGTAGTGTGTGTATGTATATTGTGAATCACAATATGTAATATATTCAACATAGTAAACTATTTCACACTAAGTTTAAATATAAGCAATGTTGTAAAGTTGTTGATCTGTTGTACATTTGTTGTGGGTCGGCAGGTCAGCTTGGATTCACGGGTGAGGGAAGGCATAAACCAAAGCCTGGCAGAACCCAGCAGTACGATGTATGAGGAGGCCCAGCTTCAGATCTACACCCTCATGCACAGAGACTCCTTCCCCCGATTTCTCAACTCATCTGTTTACAGGGATCTCCTTAACAGCAAGAGGGCCTGCTTAGACACCTAGGTTTCAGCAAGAACATTTGTGACAAAAAAAAGCCCCAAGGTGCCACTTTCAAAAGGTGTGATGTTTCTTATTTCAAGAGTGAGTAGTTAAGCAATTCTGAGCATCCACTAGTGACCCTGAAGTTCAGTTCTGTTTAAGTGCCAATACGAGCTGCTCAGGCAACTGTGACACAGAAAAAAACGCGTAGGAAAACCGACAGATCCATACTTCCTACTCTCGTCTTTTTCATTCACCTGTTTTGTCTCTTTTGACTCCTCAGATCTCCTCTCTCTTCCTGTTTACCTCACCTGTTCTCTTTCTCTCTCTGTGTTCTTTCTACCTGATCCTTTCCATCTTTTATGCCTCACATATCTGAGGACAGCTGAATAATGTTATTACTATTTTTTTTTAAAGAAAATCAAAAACAAACGGATAAGCGGTAGATGTTAAGCTAGAAAACCTTTGCATGATACAAGGTTATGGAATTTACTCCAGTTTGACATTTAAGCCCCGGACTACAATGTTTTTTTTGTTTTTGTTTTTTTGAATAAAAAAAATGTTTTTTAATGCTGTCATGGGGAGAGAACATTGTAAAGCTCTCGTAAGCGAAGGGAAAATTAGCTGTGCCAATTGTTTCGTAAAAGAGAAGCTGGGAATCGCCGTCTTGCCGTCCAAACTCTTTCTTTGCGTGTCGACAGTTCTTTACCTGGGAAACATAAGGGCTAGCTAGTGTTGTGATTGGGCAGCTAAATGAATCATGAACATTTCTTTCTCTCTGCAAAAATCACAATGCCTCGACACTGAGTAAGGGCACAAAAGCTGCTGATGCTGGTGACGACACAGTTTATTGTGTGAGTCCTCCTAGCCCCTCCCAGTCCGTTACTAACAGAGAGAAGCACAGGTACTGTATGTCATGGGCTGTAAGCTTCGCTGGATTGACCGAGAATTGCTTGAAAAAAAAAAAAAAAATCACTCACCAACGTTCTGGAGGTTCTTAAAAGAGCTTCGAATTGTCTTACACATTAAAGAAATGTATTTTATTAAACAAAAGTGTAGTGAACACTATGCCTTGTTTTTGAGAGTTACACTAGGTCTATTTAAAATAACTGTGATCGCCGAGACCTGCTCGACGAGGCCGTGCGACGGAGTCGGATCCATCAGGGAAACCTCTTTTCTCTGCCTCCGAGTCCAAATGTTCGTTTTTGCGACTTGAAACGAGGAGCGGTCATTTTCGGTCATTCTCACAGCTCGGAAAACTGCAGGTTATCGAAAAAAAGAAAAGACGCGAAAACGAGTCGGTCTTTTTTATAAAACCTTTTTCCAGCATGCGTTTCTTCTTTTGTGTCATGTACACATTGCAATACTCAACCCAGATACGATGTGAACCTCCGCGGGAAGCATCACGTCGAAGACGATGCTTATTAAAGAAATTGATTTCCTTTAGAGGTTTAGACGTGTGTGTCCCTCAAGAACGACAGCTTTTCAGCTCCGTGTTGTTGGATTCAAACTTGAATGTTGCTGTTCAATTTTCTAGACATTTATGTGCTATTGCAATCGCAGCAGCCAGTGCATGAGAACACGATATTTAAAATACTGCTGGTGTGTTAAACCACTCTCTCACCTTTTAGCGGAGTTACTCAAGAGTGAATTGCATTTAAACCGACGTTTTTTTGGTCACCACACCCAACCTCAAAGTGTCACTTTTCCCTGAACTCTTGTGCCAATGAATGAACGTTTGTTAAGTAAATCATGATCAAGTGTGTTGTTGTTGGGTTTTCTTACTGGTGCTCTGAGAGTTAAGTGCCATTCACTCTGCAGGTTTACCACATTAAAATGAAGACCTTTGTCACTTTACCGAGTGCATAGATATCCTTCTTTGAAGTATTCGTGTGTGTTGAGCATCAGCCAATGTGAGTAGGTCCTTCACGTACGGTATGTTGTTTTACAAACCGAATAGCAGTTTACTTACTCAAGCAGCGAACCATCATTTCTAAAACAAATTTTCTTGTTTGTTTTAAAGAAAAAAATCATGTCATTAAAGAAATGAGCAATAAATCAAAATTGTCTTGCTCTAAAAAAAAAAAAAAAAGCCCTGCATGACACATGGACGTTTACCAAACAATCTTTGAGGGGGGAAATCAGAGGTTGATGAAACTGACACAGTTTTATGATAAATGTCAATGAAAACTAATGTGACTGTATGACTATTTGAAGTTCAGCATCATAGAGGTCAACAGGGAACAGAGTGAATATATGATTATTTAAGCTTTTATGGGTCACTTTAAAACAGATATGGATCGATTTAAAAATAAAATCACAGTTGAAGATAGGGCTGGGCGATATATCGAATATTAGCGATAATATTGCAATCATTTTGACGACAATGTAAATTTTTAAAATATCGTGAATAGGGTTGTCAACAGGTACCGGCTCAAATGTGAGCGGGAAATGGACGTTTTTAAAATTTCACTACCGAACCCGGTATCTTTTGACGACTGTAATCGTGAACATCGAATATTTTAAATTCAAGCATACTTTGCCAAAAGAATGCGCCGAACGTCCAATATTACATTTTACGTAAGAGTCATGAGTGCGGTTGCCAGATATCAAGAGTTCATCCTCGAATCAGAGCTTCGCTGTTACAAGACTACATTTTCTACCCGTTGTTTTACTTATTTTAAGCAATCTGGCAACCATGTGCACGAGCTCGCTCTTCATTGCGGAAGCGCCGACGATGATCAGAAAACACTGACAAACAAGCTGGAGTTTAGCGATCAACCAAGTCTGTGTTCTGTCATGAGATCTCGACTGTATTGTTTGCGTCTGTGATCGCTGAATAAAAGCACTTACTCAACCGCTGTTGTTTGAATAGAGAAACATAGGCTATTGCAGTTTGCAATTACGATTAGGAATTACACTGTTATAGTATTTTTCACTTGTACTTAAGTTGAATATACATGTGTTCATTTAATAAAAAGCAGTACGTGATCACTAAGTTTTAACTGCGTAAATTTGCACTAAACATTTTGAATTTACTTTGTAACAATAGCTGTTCTATCTAAATAGATTTAGTTTTTTTTATGGGAAAAAGAAAACTGTTTTTTTATTAATTAAAAGCAACTGCAAACATATCGAGATATATAGCGAATATCGAAAAAAATTGACAATATCGAGATATCATTTTTTTATATATATCGCCCAGACCTAGTAGAAGATAATCGTGAGTAAATGAGAAATAGCTCTGAAGTGTATGACTCAAAGGTATATTAGTGCAGTATTAGACAGAGTCATTTAATAAAAAACTATAAACTTATCAGTTTGACAGACAAGTTTGACATTTTCACCCATTATTAATTGGATTGCGACACGCAACGTCGCATTTGGTCCCATTTATGGTGAACCATCATTTCGAGAGTAGTTATCTGTTTAATTTCAATGCCTCGACTTCATTTTTGCTGCTAACGTTTTATCCGATTAGAGTTGAGGAGTTTTTCATTTGACGGCTGTCACGGTGATGGCTAACAGCTGTTGATAATGATTTTATCAGCTTGGAAAAATAATCGTTCTTGCCAAAAGGCTCCTTTTCTAGGCAAATGAAGTGGAGCCTGTGCTGTGTGAATACAGGAGCGCCTCGTTTTCATCGGTTTCCACTACCTCTCGTTATGCTTAGTTGTTTTCCTCATCTAGTTGTTATGTTAAATGTTTATTTTGATCTACTTGAAGCCTAATACTGTAAATGAGATGGGTTTACAAAGAAGAGTAGCATTTTTCTTTTATTTGTTTGTTGAATTCTTTTCAGCCTAATTCTGAGATATACTCACAAAGAATTCAGGAAACGTACTATTTAAGGGCTAATCCCATATTGCCTATGCAAATATCTTAATTGTCATATTGGAATAATTAGTGACTGAGGAATGTTTTCCTGAAATTGGGTGGAACACTGGTTTACATTTGCCCTTTTCTGATATTCCGTAGTCACATATGTCATAAAATCCTTCTTGATGAAAAAGCTACTCGATTAAGATTGAAATAAATCTGTGTTGTGTCTACTGTGGGTTGACGGTTCACTATTGATGTAAAGTGCATATTGAATGTAAGGTACTGTGCATGCTCAAATTTATTTGTTCAAGTGATGGAAAACTCCGGCCTCTGGAGCCGCACTGGGCGGGAGGGAAGTAATTGAATTATCTGTGGACGAAGCAAGTGTCTATTCTTGTTTTTAAGGGTGCTTCAGTCTTTTTTGCAAAGGTTGAAGGGCTACTTTGGGCACTTTAAACACGCTTTTCACGAACAAGAATATCTACCTCTTGGTTTTGTTCTCTCCATATGCTTCATATAGAAGAGCGAGCCTTGAAAAACAACGTAGCTTGCACACATTTCGATGGTTTTGACTCGCTTTAGAGCCGCGGGCGCTTTTAGGGACTGAAATTCAGAACTCGTACTTTAGTTGTTGTTTTTCTTCCTGTTCAAAAGATTGACACATAATTCTCATTTATTCAAATATGCGTTACAGCATGTGCTTGCGTTATGTGATGTAATTACAGAAAAGAAGTGTAGTCAAGGCATTACCAGTGTGCTACACCCTTCACGATTCATTGTGAGCACATGAAATATGCTCTTTACATTCATAAAACATCAATGCCATTGATTTAAAGGGTCATGTAGGGTAACCTTAATTTTAATGACCCTCAGTTTATATGAATATTGGAGGAAGGCTTCATGTATATCAGCTTTTTTCATTAAATCATCATCACATGGAATTTGAAAGCGATCAGGTAACATTTTTCTTTAAAAATATGTTGCCTGACTTTAAAATCATTACTCATACACTGTAAAAAACATACAAAAAAAACACAATTTGTTGAGTCAACTTAAAATAATTTGTTACCCTGCATTCTTAAAATTCAGTCAACTCAAATAAGTTTAGTTAATTTGAAATGTTAAAGGAGAAGTCCATTTCCAGAACAACAATTTACAGATGTACTCACCCCCTTGTCATCCAAGATGTTCATGTCTTTCTTTCTTCAGATGTAAAGAAATTATGTTTTTTGAGGAAAACATTTCAGGATATTTCTCCATATAATGGACTGCTGTGGTGCCCCGAGTTTGAACTTCCAAAATGCAATTTTAATGTCAAACGCTCGTCTTGTCTTGCTCTTCCTGACTTCCCAACAGTTAGGGTATATCGAAAAACTCCCATCTCATGTTCTCCCTCAACTTCAAAATCATCCTATGTCGCTGTTTTACCATTTTTGTTACGGGTGTTTGATCTTCTTTGCGTGTTCACTTTGCAAAGACTGGGTTGGAACTTCTGCAGCGATGTAGGATGATTTTGAAATGATTTTTGAAGTTGAGGGAGAAAATATGAGTTTTTTGACATACCTTAACTGTCTTGAGCCAGAATACACAGAGTTCAGGGAGAGCAAGACAAGATGAGCGTTTGAGATTAAAAATTATTTAAATTGAATTTTTTTAATGAAAATAACCAACTGCATTTGGGATCGTTTGAAGTCGCATGTAAACTGCGTTTTGGAAGTTTAAACTCGGGGCGCCACATCAGTCCATTATATGGAGAAAAATGCTGAAATGTTTTCCTCAAAAAACACAATTTTTTTACGACTGAAGAAAGAAAGACATGAACATCTTGGATGACAAGGGGGTGAATACATTATCTGTAAATTGTTGTTCTGGAAGTTTTCTTCTCTTTTAAGTTGTACTAAGTGAAAACTTAGATATCTGAGTTCATTAAACAAACAATTTGGTATGTTAAACTTAAAAGCTGGACTTGTTACCCAGCTGCCTTAAAATTTTAAGTTGAATGAACTCAAATATCTAAGTTGTCACTTTTTAAGTTGACTGACCTTAAACTTTTAAGGTGGCTGGGTAACAAATTATTTTAAGTGGAATCAACAAATAGTTTTTTTTACAGTGTAGTTCATTCATAGTTGTGTTTCAAAAGCCTCATTGTGGATTCTGTATAGCTGTTGTGTGTTTATATCAGTTCACAATTACATTCCAGTTGTTTTTGTGATAAAACAGCCTGACTACGAATAACTCCACAGAGTAAAATTTGATTGAATCTTTTTCTAAAATACTATAGTTTTGTTGCTCCAGTAACACAAACAACCTGCCAGTTACAATTGTCAGATATTTACATAGAAACACACCAAACAATTTAAATAAAAAATTATCGACATGGCATCTTTCACAGACTCTGTAGGCGAACTTCCGTATCACAGTTTATCACAGTCACCCCGAAGTGCCTTGAATGTTTAGGCCGTGATTTATGATTTATAGTTAATATCCCAAGGGAAGATGTATGTCTTTTAAAGCTTGTGCTCTTCCCTAGGATCGAATGCATGATGCACGCCGTAAGCAAAAGACATTTGCACATGCAGAAAGACGTTAAAGCCAAGATCTTTGGAAATAAGTGTGAACTGATAGTGTTTTAGCCGTTCAGCTTCTGTCATTAAAAAAAGAGGATTTTTTAACCATCGTTGTGCTTATTATATAAGTGTTTGGTGCTTATTATCTGTCACATAATGATGAAACATCAAAGCTTTCGTCCCATTGTCACAGTACAGACTTGCCCTGTTTTGTTTTTCCTCAGATCAGACACAGATCAGGCCTTCGCCGAAGGCGTTCTTTAGAGCTGTGCCATGATAAATCACCTATTTTAATAGAAACTATTTTAAAATTCAGTATTTAATCTTAATTTTGTTGTTTTTAATACCAGAGGACAAATTATAATGCCTTTGTAAATTATAACTTGTAGAAGAAAAAAAGATATTTTATATTTGGCATGCTTTTGCTATTCAGACTAGTTTAGTTAACACAGTACTGTACAAGTATATATAGACGTGCTGCAATCTGCAGACGATAACACTGAATCTCTTGAAAGAAATGGACATATATTGGAAATATAAGTGATCGTTAAAATACAGTATTCTGTGCTGAACTCTCAAAACGTGGTGGAATGACTGAAATTTTACTTAGAGTAATGAAATTAGTTTATTGTGAAGTGAACGGTTTAGTTCGAGAAAGGCAGTACTGGTTTATTAACAATTGAGCCCAGGCGGATGGGCGTCTTTCAGATCACATGTACTCCTGCATGAACACTATAAAAACAGAGAACAAATGTATTTGTAGACATCAAATAAAGTGACTTACAATATGGTGCTGCTTCTGTCTGTCTAACACATAATAACATACTGTACTAAATAGATGTCCTTTGTGGAACATGAAAAGTGATTTTATATTCATTTCTTTTAAAAAGAATCTCTTCTGACATTGTAGCAATAGTTGTTTGGCAGTTTAACGCATAGATCACAGGGATGACACTTCAAGTAATTGACTTTTTTAACCTCAAATGCTTGAGAACTGTACTAAAGTCTTCTTCGTTCTCCTCAGAGGATTCAACATGAGTTTCGATGGTTCATTTTGGACGATCTCCACATTAGGCTCTGCTTAAATTCATTCTTTCTGCTTGCAATGTGTTTAACTATTTTTGTCTTTACTCCCCAGACAACAATTTTATAAGCTCTAGAGTGCATTCAAAGTACTGGCATGCTTGTATTTTTCTGTAATGATTGCCTAACATGTGCCAAAATGATTTAAATATATATATATATATATTTATGAAGGCAAACTGTCCAGACACAAATTCCTCAAAAAGTCATGGGTATCATACGTATTCTGTGAACTCTGCTTTATAATAGCACATTAAGTCAAGTTTTGCTTTCAATAATAGTAGACTGAAACACGTCAGGTGGTCTTATAAATTAGCTGAAGTATGTTATTAATAAAACAAAAAATCATAATTTTCAATTTTAAGTTTGAAGTCACGTTTTCATTAATGTTTCAGCTACACAGTGTTAGTGTGTTGTGTGGGGTTTCTAAATGGGTGTTCAAAACGTTAGTTATATGTACTGTCTAACATAAAATGTTTTAAATGCTCTGCATGTCTTTACAAATATAGCAGAAATTGTGATTAAAGCCATTTACAGTGCCAGTTGAAAGCTTGGAGACAACTACTCATTTATTATTAATATTATATCAAATAATCATCACTTCAAATTAAATAGAAATAAATTGAAATATTGCTTTCGTAAAGAAATGTATACACTGGCATAAATAATTAGGGATGCACGATATTGGTTTTTTGCCCATATCTGATATGGAGATATTTTTTAACTCGTTTTGGCCGATAACCGATGCCAATATAGATATATTTCCTTTTGTTTGGAAACAACACCAAGTCTCTCCTGTGTGGAAATTATAAGCAATTTATTTTTAATTCTGGCTAGGTTTTTATCAAGAACTTATTTGTTAGAAGTAAATAAACAATAATGAAATTCTTTTATAATGACAGTACATTGAAGCTTGGAAAATAACTATAAATTAACTATATATCAATTGCTGTTTTGTTTTTCGTTTTTTTCAGAAAAATGCAGTGCTAATCTTAACATGTTATTTTAATATTTAACATGGTCTAAAGCAAAAAATTGTAAAAATTCTGAAAACCTTTTAGAGCTCATAATTTGTTTAAAAATGTAACATATTACACATTAATGAACAAATCAATATATATATATATATATATATATATATATATATATTCATGTAAGCTTTAGCTTCTGACCTTTGAATCAAAACATACTAATGATTTTATGACATCAATTACTGCTTTATTTAATCAGAAACCGTCTAAATGTTATTTATTAGAAGTAGGCCAACAGCGCCCCCTACGGAATTAAAACTTCCTACTGAACGGGCATTAGGACCTGGGGGAGGCTGCTGCTGCTGCTGCTGCTGCTGCCACTGCACGTGCTATTACTGTTTACTTTATCACACACTGAACGTGTCATTCTGTGTGTGCGTTCTCAGATTAATTGTAGCGATCCAAAAGAGTGAATCTAATCATCATTCAGGTAAAACTTTGCTTCAGGAATGAGCCACACTGCTGACGTGATATAATCGCTAGCACACCCTGAGCACGTGAGTTATTCCTCTTATCCGCAAGACGTGTCGGCATCATTTTTCAAATGGAGCCGAAGTCGATATTTACATTTAAAACCATTATGGTCTAATTCCAATATCGGCCCGACAATATCATGCATCCCTACAAATAATATTTGTTTACAAAACAATTTTTATTTATTTAATTTTAAGATTTTAGATCAACATGCATCATTAGAAAAATTCAGTCAGATGTGATGGTGCAACTTTTGACTGATAATGTATACAGGTATAAAATTAAAG
>JAHKKF010505838.1:0-13674 GCA_019740295.1 Labeo calbasu
TAGAATAGAATAGAATGAGATGCTGGGATGTACTGAGATGTAGGTGGTAACAAATAAATATAAGGTTATTGCACATATTTTTATTGCACAATGGGGGGGTCTGGAACATTTAACTGTTCATAAGGTATATTGCCCGCGGGAAGAAACTGTTCTTATGTCTGGCTGTCCTGGTATTTGTGGCTCTGTAGCGCCGACCAGATGGCAAAAGTTCGAAAGGGGGATGACATGGATGTGAGGGATTCAGAGTGATTTTCTGAGCCCTTTTCCTTACTCTGGATGTATACAGTTCTTGAAGGGTGGGCAGGGGAGCACCAATAATCCTCTCGGCAGTCCGAACCGTTATCTTCTGGTGTCTGATTTTGTAGCTGAGCCAAACCAGACAGTTATTGATGTGCAAAGAACAGATTCGATGACGGCTGAGTAGAACTGTTTCAGCAGCAAGATTATAACACAATCTTGCATCTCAGTTAATGATTGTATTGTAAATTCCCCAAAGAAATTTAGTTATTAATATCACTGAAATAGTGTATCTTTATTTTTGTTGCTTGGCTGATTGTTCTGTTTATTTTAGTGCACAAAAAACGTACCGGTAATTTTTCACCAGGACAGTATCCATTAATTTAAAACACAATGCAATAAAGTGGAAAATTCAAAATACAGGTAAATTATCTGTGGAAAATTCCTTCATTGTAAAACTGTACATTAATGCATTGTGCTCTACTTTTGTTTGTTTGTTTGTTTGTTTGTTTACAATGTGGACTGTTTTTTACTTGATAAAATGAAAAGTAAAATGATTAAATAATTTTAGCTCAAATCAGTATTCATGTATTTAAAAAGCAACATAATAGCTGTGTTTATTTCACAATAATCTGTTTATTGTGATAACAGTCACCCCTAAATGTAGGCCTACTCTTGAAACTGGCATCATTCTACATATTATTCACATAAATGCACAGTTAAATGTGAAGTGTGTGTTTTTAGGTGAGAGATTTTGAATAATAGCTTTAGGGTAAATGTATTTCACACCAAAGTGCCAAAATCGGTAGCTTAGTTTAGCGGTTGATAGAATCCAACTGTCATCAGTCTCTTGAATGTCAGATCAATACTGGGAGTAATTATTGACTGGCTCAGTTGAAAGAATTGATTTGCTTGCAGACACTTACCTCGGACACCACATTTTCTAGAAGATAGATAGTATCAAAAATCACCATAAACATATAGTTATGAAAACATACACCATAATGTTGGGAAATAAAATGCCTTTTGTTTTTTAATACAGAATGCTATTAGTTTTCTTTGTCTCTTCAGCAGATGTCAGGCTGCAGCTTAAAAATGCCTACTTGAATGGCTACTCATCAACTGATTGTCATGAACCTTGATAAAACTGAGTTCTTTTTTTATCACAGCCAAAGCCTCCCCCACTGTCTCTCGAAGTGAAGGTCAAATGATCATTGTGTCCTAGTGTGTGAAAAGTTATCCTGGAGAATAAACTGACCTTCAGTGGTCACGTAGCATCAGCTGCCCAAACCTGCAAGTAGTTTTCTAAGGCAAAAGACAGATAAGCACACTGTATATTCGTTACAGTACATTTCAGGCTTTTCTTATTTTGTGATTTATTATTTATATATTTTTATAAATAATAAAGTGTTTTTAGTGTCATGTGGCTTTCCTCAACTCAGTATATTGCCTAGTATGCAATATAGCCACCAAACTGGATTTTAAAGACAGTGTTTCAGCTGTCAAAACAAAACTAAGCAAGGAAAAAAACAAAGCTGCAACTTATTTACAGTACCTAAAAGCCATCCTAAAATGACAAGGAAGTAAAGCAAAGCGCTTACTCAGCTTCTGGAGCAGTCACTGGCACGATGATACAAGCTTCATACATTGAATATAATAGAAGTTTCATAAAAACTTGTCTTGCAGATGAGATAAGAAACCAT
This sequence comes from Labeo calbasu, assembly GCA_019740295.1. Taxonomy (NCBI): domain Eukaryota; kingdom Metazoa; phylum Chordata; class Actinopteri; order Cypriniformes; family Cyprinidae; genus Labeo; species Labeo calbasu. The sequence goes on from JAHKKF010505838.1 coordinate 1,941, forward strand.
TCTTGTTCAGAAGCGCAAAGCTACGTCTTCTGCAGTCTTCAGTGAGGTCTATAGGAAATATTTATTACAAGATTTTCAAATCAGAGTATCGAATTAGTTACTTTTTAATTTAGGGCAAGAAACCATTGTTTTTTCATGCACTGGTCATTTTTGTTCTTGCTATGAAAAGACATTTTAAAATATATCATCATTTTTTCAAGCTAATGCATAAACTTGTTGTGCATTTGCATTTTTTTCATAGAAACTTACAAACAAGGAACTTCGCAATCAATTTATCATAAGAGGCAACAATATTTGCAGTACACAATGCCAAGTTTCAAGTACAAACTAGATTAATACACAATTCAGAAGTCTGAACATTTTGAAATGCAAATAAATGGGCACTGCCCAAATAAACAATTCCAAATATAATTTCCCAAGTGCCGTTAGTCTTGTGCTGTAAATTAAAACCACATTAACCCAAAAGTCTGATGAGGTTAAGAATGTTCTACTGCAGATTTCTCTACAATGCACCTGAAGAAACTTGACTGCCAAACTGATGACTAATTAAAGAGCAGAGTGCGAGAGAACAAGAGTACTGCAAAGAAAAGTCAAACGGTGATAATTACACACACGCGCGCACACACACACACAAACATGACTCGATTTATTACGCCAACAACAGTCCTCTGGGAGCAACGCTGCTGTTGTCATGGCTACCCAGCTAATTAGTGAGTAAAGCTGTAGGTGCTCAGCGTTGCTTGCTGGAGAGTCGCGATACACACTTAAATGGTTGTGCGTCTACATACCAGCAAGTGCATGTGTATTTAACAGCTTTTATTATGTATGAAGGTTGACTGCCATGTAAACATGCTTTCAGCGACGTAGTCGTTGTGTCATATCGATCATTTGTGGATAAGAGGGCAGCTTGATTGACTTGTTGATAGAGCCGCCCTTTAGCCTGTTGTGACTGAGTGATTGAGTTACTTGTTCTCTCAGACAGCCACATAATGATGTGTCTCAAAAGAGAGAGGGTCATTAGGGTTGTTGAAATGACCTAGTATTAACGCAGAGTGACACGCCTCTGGATCTAGTGCATGTGGATCCCAAGGATAATGTGAAAAAAGTCTCAGCACGACACACTGCAATATCAGGTTTGGTTTCAGGACAAAAAGCTTGTTTTTCAGAGCAAAACCTGTTTTACAGGCACCATCATGATCACACACAAGGTTTCGAATATTAACAGAGCAGATCCTGTGCCATAATTGTTATTTTTTTCAGTGGCAGTGTAGTAGACTATAGACTTCCATCTAAAATGTTAGAAGTGAGAAATTACACACAGAGAATGTAGGGAATATCCTTGAGTGATTTTTATTAATCACTTGGAAAATATTCAGACTGAACTTTCAACACCATTTCAGTGGTTTAGTTAAAAAAAGAAAAGAAAAAAGAAAGAAAAAAATGTTGTAGTCCTTCTATAACATTTACAACATGATATAATACTTCAGATAACACTTAGTTATTTCATTCATTAACATTTCAATATTAAAAAAACGGATTTTGTATTAGACATGATACAGTTTAAGCCTATTTATTATGCAATGAAATTCTTACCTTATCTCATCACTTGACATTTCTTTTCCACTTCATGATTGTAACAACATTAAAGGAGAAGTCCACTTCCAAAACAAAGATTCACATATAATGTACTCACCCCCTTGTCATTCAAGATGTTCATGTCTTTCTTTCTTCAGTCGTAAAGAAATTATGTTTTTTGAGGAAACATTTCTGCATTTTTCTCCATATAATGGACTGATATGGTGCCCCGATTTTGAACTTCCAAATGCAGTTTAAATGCGGCTTCAAACGATCCCAAATGCAGTTGTAAACTTCCTCAGATGAGGAAGAAGGGTATGTGAATCTTTGTTTTGGAAGTGGACTTCTCCTTTAAGGGAAGAAACTGCAGGCAAAAACACTGTTTTTCATGCACCTGTCAAGTTTGAGATTTTGGGCTTTTTCTTTTGGTTTTTCAAGTGTTTTTTTTTTTTTTTTTTTTCAGACCAGTGGAAAGAAAACATAAAAAAGACAAAAAGTGTTTCTTTTATAGCACTTTATCTATTTGTGTCAATAGATTTCAAATTACAGTACATATTTATAGACCGTTTTCTCAAAATGAGTTTTTTCTCCTACACTGAGCATAAATCTTCACTTCAGTAGCACATACACACACCAACTTTACATTTTTATTCCTGTCTATGTAGGTTTTTACAGAGGGATTTGTTTATATATAATTCGCTTGATTATATACAACATTTAATTTCCCAAAAAATTGTACAAATTTCTGTCTCTTCTACAGTGTAAAAAAAAATCTGTCAAATCTACAGTATAAAACGGCAGTTGTGGTTGCCGGAATTTTACCGTAAAAGCTACAGTAGCAAAGTTTTAGGTTTCACCATTGTAACTTAAATTTAAATACCGTAATTTAACTGATGTAATGTTAATCAATATATTGAAGTACTGAAATCAGTTTTGTACCTTTGTAATACACTGATAACCACCAAAATCAGGTTGTGCTGAGAAAGTCACATGATGAACCAAAGAACATCACAAGCAGCTTTTAAATAATAACATAGCTACAAAAGGTGTACAATGTCATTTACACAAACACTAAACACCATTATGGTAACATACATGAAACTGAAATAATGCGGTAAACATTAATTTAACAACATTAGATGCAACAACTCTAATGTACAAAACTGATAAGAAAAAAACTAAGAGGAAACATATTTTCAAGATAAAAAACCCCCACCAAATCTAAAATGTAACAGAGGGAATTCTGGGAATGACAATTTACAGTTTTTCACTGTAAATTTTCGTTCTTTTTCACTTCAAAAAACGGTATACTACTGTGAAATTACATCCAATGTCCAATACAGTTTTTCAACATATATAGTAGGGGAATTTTTACTGTTAACCATTTAACAGGATTTTACTGTAGCATTTTTACAGTCTTTTACTGTTAAATTCACTGTCATTTTTACAGTGTATTTTCTGAATTATGGAGTGAAAAAAATTAGATACTCACAATTCCCTCTGTAAAAACTTTTGACTCTAATTGTCAAAAAAATGTGACAAGAATTTTGAAACTGACATCTAGTGTTTAGATTTTTGTACTAGAAATGTATGCAAATTAGTACATATAAATAATGCCTCATTTGCATATTTAAACATAACATTTTAGAAAACTTGTAATACAAAAAATGTTTGCAATTATCAATGTAGTCAATCAGCTGGGTAAGGCGATAACTATTAGTTAATTTTTTTACCCTGTTCACCTATCTCATCTTAAAAATGGCAATGGTGCAGTTCAGCGGTTTCTGTAAAAGGGATAGTTCCCCCAAATATGAAAATTCTGTCATTAATTAGTCACTCTCATGTTGTTCCAAACCTGTAAGACCTTCAATCATCTTTGGACCTTCATTCACACTGAGGGACCTGGACTCTTTTTGGACTCCGTGCCGACTGGCCTGGATCGGCATGGAATAGAACGGTTGAGCAAAGAGAACGGTTCGGCCCGATAGTGGAAAAGCGGCTACTGTTTCCGCAGGTTGTTTTTTATGTCCACGGGCTGAATCGACCCCAATAATGTTATATTTAGCCTCTGGACTGCAAAGTGTACCGGGGAACCCTGCCAAAAAGCGTGTATTTTACTCCCGGAACGCAATTTTTACTGGGGGACCCCCCCTTGAAACAAGGTTTTGGACTAGGTTTGAGTAGTATTTGGGCAGGTTTTGTTGTGAAAACCTGGCAACCCTGGTTGAACCACTGATGTCACATGGAATATTTCAACGATGTCCTTACTACCTTACTGTGCCATGAATGTGGTAGTTGGATTTTATAAAAAATAATAAAAAAATTCTTAATTTCTGTTCTGAAGATGAACGAAGGTCTTACAGGTTTGAAACGACATGAGGGTGAGTAATAAATGACAGAATTTTCATTTTTGGATGAACTATCCCTTTAAAAATGTTCTCGATGTACATTTTTTTTTAATGCTATTTTTGATTACAGGACATAGCACATTAAATCGCAGCATAAAGTCACTTTCAAACCTGCTTTTTGTCATGTTTCTTGAGCGTTTGGACTTTGAACTGTCAGTTTGATTTGACCACATGGCAGGTTTTGATTAAATGTGGAAAAGCCCTTATAATCAAACAAACTGTAGATCCGGTTTTGCTGTAACACTTCCAGCAGTGCAATAAGTTAAAATTACATGTGGAACACAATCACTTTTCTCACAGTGTGTGTTCAGATAATAACAACTCTACTGGCCAATTGGCTAGGTTTTCTCCGGTGCAGGGCAGAATGCAGACACCCCCTCAAAGTTTCAACAATAACAGGCATTATCCTGAAAGTGTAGGAAGAAAACATATCGTGACTGCCAGTCATTACAGGTGCAAGTGATATAACAGCTTCTCAATTCGTTGAGCATGGACTTCAAACCGAGCCAGCTGATTTGGTTAGTCACGTTATTGCTTTACTCTAAAAACCTACAAATTCGCACTCTGTGTACCATATTCAAGTGATTTTACTATGATCACAGATCAGCAGCAAGTGTGTGAGGATGTCATGGCAACCACATCACATTGTATTTTGCTGTGCTAAACTTAGCAATACATGCACTTAAAATAATGCATTGTACACATGTTTATCAACACAATCTCAAAGTTTGCTTTTAATAAACAAATAAAGCTTTGAATTATTCACCCACTGCTTGGAAGCCAGCATGTGTTGGGTTGATTCAAGGTAAACACACAACTGCAGGATGCACAAACACTTTATATTTAGTAGATTTTACTGAAAGTAGACGATTAAGCAGTGTATATAACTATTATCTGCCAAAATGTAGATTTGTCATGCAACAACTACTTGTGCACATGAGAAATGTATTTGTGTATTTACAAAATAACAATTTAAAATGTATTAAAATACCTACATTATATGCATATTTACTTGGAAATATAGACAAGATACCCCCATGACACACAAAATGGGTTTTGGATCAAAGGTATATACGAAATGGGCTCTTTTTGGACTCTGATGCATTTGTATCTTAACCTTTTAACTGTCAAGTTTACTTCACTATATTACAAATAAATCTTAATCTAATCATGCCAAACTATATATCGTTGGAAAGGTCTAAGACTCCTAAATAGATATTTTACCACTTTTTTTGTTACAAATTATGTAGGAACAGTAATAGATTAATTTATGACAGTGTGCACCTCAAAAATCTACACCATAACTACATTGTTCTGACCTTTGTCACAAAAGACTTTTTCGTTGCCTTTTTCCCTATCACGTTTTAGAAATCATCAAAAAATAATAAATCATTTGAAAGCTAAAAACCTCAAACATTCATCCTTTGAAAACCATTTTAAAATCAGACCTTTCATTACCATGGAGAAGGGACTTCAAAATCATATTACAAAATGTATTTGTTCATGAATTATAACAATTTAAGTTAGTGCACTTTTATGTCTATGTTCAAAAATGGGGGTGACAGTTAAAGGGTTAAAGGAAAAGTTCACTTCCAGAATAAAAATGTTCATGTCTTTCTTTTTTCAGTCAAAACGAAGTATGGTCTGAAGATCCAAACTGCAGTTTCAGTGCAGCTTCAAAGGGCTCAACATGATCCCAGCTGAGAAATAAGGATATTATCTAGGGTATTAACTAGCTCTGCGATGTGCATTCACAAATTCATGCATTATGTAATCATGTTGGAAAGGTCACGTGTGGTAGGAACTTTGTCTGTTCAAAAAGGTAGGATAGGGTGAAAAACTCATCTCAAAAATTGAATTTTCTCCTCCAATTTCCAAACTGTCTTACATTGTTGTTTTTATTTAGGAAGTAAACTAATTCTTTAATTTATAGCATAATTTCAGTAAATATATTTGTAATTATTTAATGCATTTATAATACTACTTTACCTTTTTTTCTTTCTCTTTTTTTTTCTTCCTCTTCTCAAAAGTCAGTAGAAATTCAAGAGGTTTTGTTTTGTTTTGTTAAGGCAAGCAGTAAGGCAAAAAAAATATATATCTATAGACTCCTGTGTATGTTAAAAGGCACAAATCTGCTCTTACTCCTGCATTACAAAATTAGAATTGTGAAAAGAGGTCTTTATGAAATATAGGGCACATTCCGAGTGGTGGTGCAAGGTTATCGTAACTATTCTGAGTGAGCACAAAACAACACCTGTCACCATTTTAAGTTATTTAAATTGCCTTCAGATTTAAACGTGAGCGAAACTGGTGAATTCTGATTGGGTGAGTTGTTTACTTTGTCATTTATTTGTCCATTTCCACCAGTTTGATGTGATTTCTTTTTCTTGCGCATTATTTTTTGCTGAATAAGATTTCTAAAGATTTCACTGACCGAGTATTCACCATTCATAGTGATATGATATGGGTACTGGCTACTGGCACATGACTTTTCACCTGCATATATATGTGACTCTGGACCACAAAACCAGTCATTAGGGTCAATTTTTTTTTTAATTGAGATGTATACATCGTCTGAAAGCTGAATACATAAGCTTTCCATTGATGTATGGATGTATTTGTTAGGATAGGACAATATTTGGCCGAGATAAAACTATTTAAAAATCTAGAATCTGAGGGTGGAAAAAATACTAAATGTTGAGAAAATCGCCTTTAAAGTTGTCTAAATGAAGTTCTTAGAAATGCATATTACTAATCAAAAATTACATTTTGATATAACTACGATAGGAAATTTAAAAAAAAAATCCTGTCAATTTTCTTATCCCATTTTTGAAAAAAGTTTAAACCTTTGGAAATAATGTGACTGTTAATATAATAAAGCCATTTGAATTGGACTAAATGGCACAAAGGTGGGGACAGAATTAAAGCAAGAGAGATAGAGAAAAATGAGAGAGGGTAGGAGTGATTGATAAAAAGAGACAAATTTTCTTCTAAAGGTCTGATTTACACACTAACGAAAAGACGGAGGCCGCTGGGTGATTGCAATTTTGATGAGGCTCTTGAGGAGAGCAGACCCAGAGGACTGAAAGCCTCCGGCTATCTGAAGCCTGCTCCGCAACCTTTTACTCTCCCTTTCAGTAACATAACCCTAATGTACCTGGCCTGAACTGGCATCTTGAACTCAACAGAATTTTAAGACAACTTTCATGGAGTTAGATATAATGGTCATAATGTTGTACAAATATTAAAATGTGCTTTTGTAATTGATTTCATAACTTAACATCCCTCTATTTCACAAGCATAAAAAATTAGTTTTTCTGAATAAGATATTTCACATAAAAGACGTTGGCATATGGTCCACAAGAGAAAATGAAAGTTGAATTTATAAAAATGACGTTTTAGTCTCTCGTTTGTCCTAAACAGTTAAACTGCCTGCTGTTCTTCAGAAAAATCCTTCAGGTCCAACAAATTCTGTGGTTTTTCACCATTGTGGTGTATTTGAACCCTTTCCAACAATGATTATATGATTTTGAGAATCTTTTGACACTGAGGACAACTGAGGGACTCAACTATTACAGAAGGTTCAAATGCTTACTGATGCTCCATAAGGAAAAATTGTGCATTAAGAGCCGGGGGTGTAAACTTTTGAACAGAATGAAGATGTGTACATTTTTCGTATTTTGCCTAAATATCATATTGGTTTCATTTTGTACTACCCTTCATAAGTAGATACTTACATGTTTCCCAGAAGACAAAATAAGTTAAATTTACCCTGATCTTCAAATTCAAAAAGTTTTCACCCCCAGCTTAATGCATAGTTTTTCCTTCTGGAGCATCAGTGAGTGTTTGAACCTTCTGTAATAGTTGCATATGAGTTACTCAGTTGTCCTCAAGTGTCAAAAGATGGATCTCATCATCAATAAAGCATACACTCATTGTTGGAAAGGGATCAGATACACAACAATGGTGAAAAAACAAAGAATTTGTTGGACCTGAAGGAACAGCAGGCAGTTTAACTGTTCAGGGCAAACAAGGGACTCATGAACAACTATCACTAAACAAAAAAACAAACAAACAGCTGTGGATCATTCAGGTAACAACATAGTATTAAGAATCAAGCATGTGTAAATTTTTGAACAAGGACATTTTCATAAATTCAACTATTACTTTCTCTTGTGGACTATATGTAAACGTCTTTATGTGAAATATCTTATTCAGGTCAGTACCACAGAAAAAAATAACATGCATTTTGTATGATCCATTTTATTTTTATTTTACAAGTAATTTTTTTTTTGCAGATTCTGCAAGATGTATGTAAACTTTTGACCTCAACTGTATATATGTGTTTGAGTGTGTGTGTGTGTGTGTGTTAGAAACTGAATTTTCCACTCCTAGAAGAAAACATATTTTAGTGTGTAGGAGTTGTTATTGATAAAAGTTTTTCTAGCATTAAATACTTATGATATATGAACACTTCTAATAATATTACACTGCCAACAGTTGTATCTCATAAAATAATTCTGGTATAGCTCTGAGTATGATTGCACTTGCCATCTGTTCATTTCTGTACCGAGTCCAATGCGGTTTGCTATTTTATTCTCAGATATTTATGTGTTTTCCATTTTTAGAAAAAACATTTGCTACACTGAATGAGATTTTTTCTTCAGTGTTTTAAAGACACTTTTGTAACATGTAGCTCTGAGAAAGCAGTGTTTATGTGATGCAGCAGCAATATCATGCTGTTTTCTGAAACACTCTGACATTCTGCAAATTCAAAAACTACGGATGCGTTGTTTGTGTCCTCAACAAACACTGCAAAATTCATAGAAAATGGGGCAGACTGGAACTGTTTGACAACTTGATTAAAAAAATTCCCTGAGACAATAACATAAGATTTACTTTGCTCAATCATACATAAGCTCTCTAGGAAAAGGTGGTTTGAGGTTTTGCGGTTTGTTTGTTTACGCGCAATGCATTTTGAGTTAAATGAACTGCAGGGTTGTGTGACTTTACCATTGGGAAAAGACCAAGTTGGTCATTACAGTCATCGTAAGGAGGCTTTTCACACAGCCTGGAGCAAAAACATGGCTGTTTTGTTTCAGAATGATGATCACAATATAAATGAGGATTATTTCAATGTTCGCATCTATTTTCATATTCACTTGAGGAAAGAATTTCTCCGTCTCCCTCTTTTAATTCTCTGTTGGCCTGCTGCAGATGCTGTGTGTAGTGGCCTCTTGCAGAGAAATTGACTGAAATGGGGCATGATATTGAATTTCAAATCAAACTCGTCTATTTGCAGCATAAACACAGTGGGTGGTTTGACTATCTGTGCCACTCATCTTTCATTCATAAAGCTGCATTTAGTATTAATAACAAAGGTGAAATCCTTTTCCACTGTGTGCTGATCTTAATCGATTTCAGAACAGTTCAGGTCAATAAGCCATGACTTAGGCTGGGAGAATGTGTCAGAGACTGTTTCAGCATGACTTCACTGGCATAAATGCATTATGTATATTTTTACAGGTCAGTGGTATCAGGTTATGTTTTAGTGACCCTGGATTTCCCCTTTTCAAGCGCAAGACTTCCTCAGAATGCAACACTTCACCTTTTATTTTTATAGATTTCCTATGAGCTTATTCAAATATTGATATGTGACATTAGTTTTTCTCAAGCTGTTTGAAATGTATTGGCTTTATGTAAGAATCCTTGATGAATGTGGCCACCATCATTCGCCAGAGTTTCCAGAAGAGTCTCTCGTACGAAATTGCTAGTGCAGAATCTGGCTCTTTCCTCTTTTTCCTGATTTGAACCCACGTCTTTATTTGTAATGGGTGGTTTGGGACTACAGCTGCAGTAAGAAATCACATTGCCGCTATATATCTTTATTTTTGTGACATTTATCCTATTTATTTTTATGTTTTGTGAACATGACAAGCAAGTCACATTTAATGAAAGTATATTAGGATTCTGTCTCTGTCTCTCACACTGTTTCCTTTCTGCGGCCTGCGACCTCTACCTTCATGAGCCTGCCTATGATTCATGTGGCATTTTAACTTCTCATTATTCACCTGCCTTTTCTTCACTTATTTATTTCATCTGCTGTTCCTGCATGTCCGAGAGGTCTGCGCATGAGAGCTGGAGATTGTACGAGCTAATTGGAAGCACTACTACAGACTGCAGTGTACTGCAGAACTAATGACAGATCAGAATTCAAATATCATCTTTGTTTCATTAAGATCGTAACATTTTCATAACATCTTTCTTAGAATTGGTGTTGGTTTTGTTGCATCAAAAGCAGGTGTTTGCCGGTTCTTACTGTAGGTGCCTTAACTTACAACCTTGGCACAGTTATACATACACACACACACACACACACACACACATTTACTTAGCCTCATAAATGTGAACATTCCATAACTACTGTTTTTATATACGGCTTATAAGTACTAACCTATAGCACTAACTGAAATTTTTCAGCATTTATACAATTGTTTTATTTTATTTTATTTTATTTTATTTATTTTTTAATACAGTTGAGGTCAAAAGTTTACATACACCTTGCAGAATAAGCAAAACATTATTTATTTTACCAAAATAAACCAAAAAGACCAAAAAGAGATCATACAAAATGCATTTAATTTTTTATTTAGGACTGATCTGAATAAAATTTTTATACATAAAAGACTTTTACATATAGTCCACGAGAAAATAGTAGAATTTACAAAAATGACACCATTCAAAAGTTTACAAACGCTTGATTCTTAATACTTTGTTATTACCTGAATGATCCACAGCTTTGTTTTTTTGTTTAGTGATAGTTGTTCATGAGTCCCTTGTTTGTCCTACCTGCTGTTCTTCAGAAAAATCCTTCAGGTCACAAAAATTCTTTAGTTTTTCAGCATTTTTGTGTATTTAAACCCTTTCCAACAATGAGTATATGATTTATTGAGGATGAGATCCATCTTTTGACACTTGAGGACAACTGAGGGACTCATATGCAACTATTACAGAAGGTTCAAACGCTCACTGATGCTCCAGAAGGAAAAACTATGCATTAAGCTGGGGGGTGAAAACTTTTTGAATTTGAAGATCAGGGTAAATTTTCATTATTTTGTCTTCTGGGAAACATGTTAGTATCTCCTGTAGCTTCTGAAGGGCAGTAATAAATGAAAAAAAAAAAGATATTTAGGCAAAATAAGAAAAATATACATATCTTCATTTGGCTCAAAAGTTTGCACCCCTGGTTCTTAATGCATCATTTTTCCTTCTAGAGCATCAGTGAGCATTTGAACCTTCTATAATAGTTGCATATGAGTCCCTCAGTTGTCCTCAGTGTGAAAAGATGGATCTCAAAATCATACAGTCATTGTTGGAAAGGGTTCAAATACACAAAAATGCTAAAAAAACAAAGAATTTGTTGGACTTGTAGGATTTTGTGGGCAGTTCAGTCGGCAGTTTAACTGTTCAGGACAAATAAGGGACTCATGAACAGCTATCACAAAAAAACAACAACTGTGGATCATTCAGTATTAAATATCAAGTGTATCTAAACTTTTGAATGGGGTCATTTTTACAAATTCAACTATTCTTTTCTTATGTGGACTATATGTAAACATCCTTTATGTGAAATATCTTATTCAGATCAGTATTAATAAAAAATAACATGCATTTTGTATGATCCCTCTTATTTTGGTAAAATAATTAACATTTTGCAGATTCTGCAAGGTGTATGTAAACTTTTGACCTCA
>JAHKKF010505845.1:0-19391 GCA_019740295.1 Labeo calbasu
ATTGCTGAAAAACCAATTTGTGGGACCTGAAGTATTTTTCTGAAGAACAGCAGGCAGTTTAACTGTTCAGGACAAACAAGGGACTCATGAACAAAACTAAACAAAAAAACACAGCTGTGGATCATTTAGATAACAACACAGTATTAAGAATCAAGCATTTGTAAACTTTTGAACAGGGTCATTTTTATCAATTCAACTACTATTTCCTGTTGTGGACTACATGTAAACATCTTTTATGTGATCTTTTATGTAAACCTCAACTGTATAAACTCCATATCTACAGTATTTCTGAAGAAATACTAGATCCAAAAAACACTTACCAAGTAGAGCACTCGGTATGAATGTCCTGTGAGTTTGGCCACCTGGGTAAGTGATGGGTATTTCCACACCAGGATCTGGTTCTGGGAGTAGCCGTGTGTGCTGACCTAGTGGACATCAATGGTAAAAGCCAGTATGGGAAAAAAAGAACATTTGATTTGACTATGATTGTAGGTGCTTGACTTACCAGCTCATTGGCGTGTTTGGACCAGGCCAGGTTGCAGACCTGTGAGCCGGTGTCAGTACTCTGTAACGCCTGTCCGGTCAGAGTGTTCCAGAAGCGAAGGCAGCGGTCGGCTGTTCCCCCTCCGGAGGCCAGCAGGCCGTGCTGGTGAGGAGACCAGGCGATGGCCTTCACAGCGGCCAGGTGATCGCTGTACTGCTGCACGGGAAGAAGACTGGAGCTGTTCCACACCAGTAACTAACAACAGCAGAGAAAAAAAACAGGTTAGTTTAGTGTCACGCTATTTAGACCAATTTATTTTGCACTCATGCTGGAAAATTTGTCTTTTTTGGGTTCTTATAAAAAAACTGAAATCAGTACTCTAATAGTCTATATACAGTCAAAAGTTTACATAGACCTTGCAAAATCTGCTATGTTAATTATTTTACCAAAATAAGACCAGATCATACAAAATGGATGTTATTTTTTACTTAGTACTGACCTGAATAAGATATTTCACATAAAAGACATTTACATATAGTACGCAAGAGAAAATAATAGTAACATTTATAAAAATGACTCCTTGATTCTTAATACTGTGTTGTTACCTGAATGATCCACAGCTGTGTTTTTTTGTTTAGTGATAGTTGTTCATGAGTCCCTTGTTCGTCCTGAACAGTTAAACTGCCCGCTGTTCTTTAGAAAAATCCATCAGGTCCCACAGATTCTTTGGTTTTTCAGCATTTTTGTGCATATGAACCCTTTCCAAGAATGACTGTATGATTTTGAGATCCATCATTTTACACTGAGAACAACTGAGGGACTCTCATGCAGCTATTACAGAAGGTTCAAACACTCACTGATGCTCCAGAAGGAAAAACGATGCATTAAGAGCCGGGGGTGAAAACTTTTGAACAGAATGAAGATGTGAACATTTTTCTCATTTTGCTTATATATCTTATTTTTTCATTTAGTACTGCCCTTCAGGAGCTACAGAAGATACTTACATGTTTCCCAGAAGACAAAATAAATTAAATTTACCCTGATCTTCAAATTCAAAAAGCTTTCACCCCCGGCTCTCAATGCATCATTTTTCCTTCTGGAGCATTGGTGAGTGCTTGTGCATTCTGTAATAGTAAATCCTAATAATAAAAAATATTTAATAAATATTTAAAATATACTGTCTTAATGTTGTTTCTACATTAAGTTTAAGATTGAATGTGAAATTATTGCACTTACTAAAACGTTAATGTTAGGTGGGATTAATCATGATTAATTTCAGAAAAAATGTGCAATTAGTTAATTTTTTTTAAATCAATTGACAGCACTAATTTTTTTTTTTTCTTTTTTTTTCTTTTTTTTAGGGTGAAAGCAACTCACACAGACCATATTCTCAGCCAACTTAGTCAAGTCTTGCATAAATGGGCTTGTTCATTTCTTCTGCTAATTAGATCATCCCGTTTACATGACACTCTAACCTTGTTATCGTTCCCTCCTGAGGCGAGGTGCTGGTGGTCAGGTGACCACTTGAGGCCACACACTTCCTGCCTGTGGCCCTGGAGGCGTCTCTCCACAGGAGGAGGTGTCCTCACGTCCCTCTGTAGAATCACTCTGTCCCGGCTACCCGACGACAGCTGCTCTCCATTCCACGCAAGCGCTCCTAAGAGAGAAGAGAGAAGGTGAGACTAAAGCTGCGCCGATTATATGAAGAATTTTTTTATCTTAATGAAGATTTTAATTTACTTTAAAGGTGAAGTCCATTTCCGGAACAAAAATTTACAGATAATGTACTCACCCCTTGTCATCCAAGATGTTCATGTCTTTTTTTCCTCAGCCATAAAGAAATTATGTTTTTTGAGGAAAACATTTCAGGATTTTTCTCCATATAATGGACTGCTATGGTGCCCCAATTTTGAACTTCCAAAATGCAGTTTAAATGCGGCTTCAAACGATCCCAAATGCAGTTGTAAACAATCCCAGCCGAGGAAGAAGGGTCTTATCTAGCGAAACGATTGGTTGTTTTCATTAAAAAAATACAATTGAAATACTCTTTAATCTCAAACGCTCTTATTGTCTTGCTTTCGTTGAACTCTGTGTATTCTGACTCAAGACAGTTAGGGTATGTCAAAAAACTCTGATCATATTTTCTCCCTCAACTTCAAAAATAATTTCAAAATCATCCTACATCGCTGCAGAAGTACCGACCCAGCATCTGCAAAGTGAACATGCAAAGAACTTTAAACACCCTTAACAAAAAAGGTAAAACAGCGATGTAAGACAATTTTAAAGTTGAGGGAGAACATGAGATGGGACTTTTTCGACATACCCTAATTGTCATGAACCAGAAAAAAACAGATTAGGCAGAGTGAGACAAGATGAGCGTTTGACATTGAAAGTATATAAATTGTATTATTTTCATGAAAATAACCAATCGTTTCGCTACATAAGACCCTTCTTCCTTGGCTGGGATCGTCTACAACCGCATTTGGGATCGTTTGAAGCCGCATTTAAACTGCATTTTGGAAGTTCAAAATCTGGGCACCATACTAGTCCATTATATGGAGAAAAATCCTGAAATGTTTTCCTCAAAAAAACATTATTTCTTTATGGCTGAAAAAAGAAAGACATGAACATCTTGGATGTCATGTCAATTTTTGTTCTGGAAGTGGACTTCTCCTTTAATTTAACTATACTTTGATTTAAACCAGCAAACATTTAAAGTGAGTAATTTTAGTGTGACACAAACCTACGCGTGCTGAATGTCCCTCTAAGCTGGTCAGCTTCCTCCCTCCAGCTGCGTCCCAAATCTGGACAAATCCCTTATGGGTCCCTACAGCCACCAAACTTCCCTGAGAGAACGACAGAGAAGAAAATATTATCCTGAACAAACACAAATGCAATCACAAGTCAGAAATCCTTATATAATAAGAGGTTTGTGCTGACCCTCTCATTCCAACACACTGATGTAACAGAGTCGCCATCCACTGATAAGTCACACAACCGTGTCACCTGTGTAAAATTAAAAGCTCATTACTGACAATCACATTAGATGGCATTTGTAGCTGTTTGTCTTTGCAGTTTGTCTCATACCTGACTGGTACAGGCACTCCACAGATAAACACAGGCCCCCAAACCAACACTCAAGAGATTTCCAGCTGACCAGTCCACCTATTCACAAACATTTTCAATTAAATCAGTTTACTACAAATGTTAACATCCTTTGTATAAAGGAATGCATATTATAGCATATTTTATATGCGTAGATCACTGGAATTTTACATATAAAATAAGTATTATTATCTTATTGCATGGTACTGTCAGAGTGATATAAGACCTTATCCTATATTTAATAACTGTACATTTGTAAATGTAAAATTATTTGTAAACAAGGTGTACCAGGTTGAGGTAAAAGTCATCCTGCAACTCTGGGGCATCAAGAACCTTGAATGGGATCTTGGAAATCTTGCGTGCTGGCTTTCGGGGTGAACGCAATAATTTGTGACTGCAAAAAAAAAAAAAAAGACATTTTTTAAAAATTTGATCAAATTATTAAAGTACAAAAAAATGTTTTAACGTGCTATAAACAGAAAAATAGCAAAAAAAAAAAAAAACTTTAGCAGTATTTTTTGTATGGAAAAAAAATAAATATTATGGTCATAAGCAAAGGATTTTTTTAAAGAATTTGTGGCCAAGTTTCAATTAATTGTTTCCCTCATTTTAGTTAATTTGTGGTCACGTTGTACTAATCTGTTCTCTTTAGTTTAATCATTTGTCTTGGGAACAAATTCTTATTTTGTTGCCACAATATCTTTTTTTTCATGTCATGTGCAGGGCTCTGTAATTTTGTCTTCTTTTTAGATCAAAAAATCTCAAATTTCTACAATCTGCCACAAGGATAAGAAAAATAAGTAAATGTGTCATGTTTTATGATAAAGATGTTTTGCAGTGCACACAATAAATGAACAAAAAAAAAGAACTCTATTCTGAATTAACACAGAGATAACAGAGAAACGATACCTTTTGTTACTGAGAGGAGAGAGGGAATAGGGGGAGACTTCATTGTCAAAAGGCACTCTCTTTGTGTGGATGGTGTACTGAGAGACACAAGAAAAACAAGAGTCTAATACAATTTTATAAAATATGAGAACGAGCAGAAAACATGTACATTTCTCCAGTGAGCTTTTTATATGACAATGAATTTCACATGGATCTGTCATGTAAACGTTACAGTGTAAGCTCACCCTGAAGAGGCTGTGTGTGTCCTGTGTGAGGATGGTGTGTCGACGGTCATCTGTATGAGGATCAGGCACGGTTTCAATTCCTGCTCCCAACAGCTCATTCCTTAGCAGTGCAGCATACGCCACAGCATCTGTAAAACACAATAATGCTTATTTGTTTTGATATATTTTTAATTTAAATGTTTACATCTTTTGCTTTAGTGTGCCGATACATACCAATTTCAAAATTCCAAACCATTCCTTTTGCAAACACCCAAACAATATTTATTTATTTATTTATTTATATCTATTTATTTATATCTAAATAGATAAACGGATAGTTTCACAGTGTTTTGCATTTTGCTGAATACATTTTTTTTCTTTAATCCATTAAAAAAATGAACGGTAGTGTATAATGTCACAAAAGCTTTCCATTTCAGATAAATGCGTTTAGCTTTCTGATTATCAAACAATCCTGAAAAGAAACTGTTTTCAGCGATGATACTACTACTACTAATAATAATAATAACAATAATAATAACTGTTTCTTGAGCAAATCAATATATTAGAATGTTTTTGGAGGATCATGTGACACTGAAGACAGTAATGATGCTGAAAATTCAACTTAATATATATATTTTTTAAAAATTACAATTCAATATATATTTAAATAGAAAATAGTTATTTTACACTGAATTGAATTTTACAAGAATATTTCACTATATTATTGTTTTTGCAGTATTTTGGATCAGACTAATGATGGTAGGCAGAAGAGACTTTTCAGAAGAGACTAAATAAAATCTTACTATTCTAAATCTTTTCCACGGTATTGTATATATATTTGAAATTATCAAATGTGACAGTAAACACTCTGAAATTGTAAAAAAAAAAAATAATAATAATCTATTATTTCAAATGAATGTTCAAATGAACTTTCTATTCATGAAAGAATCCTAGTAAAAATACATTATCAGTCAAATGTTTTTGAACTGTAAGAGTCCAAATCTAAAGTACAGTAAAAACAGTAAAATTTTGAAATGTTTTTACTATTTAAAATGACTTTTCCATTTGAATATATTTTAAAATGTAATTAATTGCTGTGATCAAAGGTAATTTTTCAAGAACGCTTTAAATTGATCAAAAGATGATTAATGCTGTTCTTCTGTACGTTCTATTCATCAAAGAACCTGAAAAAATTCTACTCAGCCGTTTTCAACATGATAATAATAATAGTAATAATGAGCAGTTAATCTTAATATTAGAATGATTTCTGAAGGATCACGTGACCAGAGTAATGATGCAAAAAATTAAGCTTTGCAATCACATTATTAATTACATTTTAAAATATATTCAATTAGAAAACAGTTGCTTTAAATAGTAAAAATATTTCAAAATTTACTTTGTTTGTTGTACTTTAGATCAAATACACACAGGCTTGGTAGGCAGAAGAGACTTATTTAAAAACTGTATATATATTGTTCATTGTAAAAAAATCGAGGTCATGTACAAGAAGACGCAGAATGACCTCACCTTTCCCCGTGTCTGTACTTGCATCCTTCGCCCGCTGATTCTGATTGGGCGACCAACAGTTCTCCTGCAAACGAACATGCAAACATCAAATGATTTTTTAGTGGTGCAATGACACTCATGTACTGGCTTTCATCTATCATTCTACTTTACAGTGGATGACTGTAACCACTTAAGATGAATGATAACTTACATTGGCATAGTGGAAGTTTATGCTCCAGTTACTGCCGGCACGTGTGGGGATGAATCTGTCTCCTGATTTCACAGTAACCGGACTGCAAGCTGCATAACCTGACTGCACACAAAGTAACACATTTACACTTCTGCCTCTTTAAAAAGACAGTCCACCTAAAAATGAAACTTCTATCATTATTGCATGATACAACATGAGATGCTTAATTATTAGGTAACAAACTATATAAAAAATTGTAATCTAATCATTAAAATTAAAATTGTATGTTAATGAACTGCTTGCACTGACATGAATATGTTTATAGGGTTTGAAATCTGGTTAAAAATATGATATTATTTTATGCTTACCTTGGACAGGTGGCCCTCTGGGACGTTCTGGTGGTTGATTTGCCTTAACAGGCGTCTTTCATAGTCCTGGTCCATTTCTACTGTAATCTACAGTAAGACTCTCTCCCTCAGTCTGCAGATGGGGGTCCTTCCAGGTCTCCCATCCCTATAAAAAAAAATGTATCCGTGATTAAATAACATTATACTCTTAATATTTTCCTCAGTATCTGCTTAAGTGACAGCTGTCAGTGGGTGTCAAGCAAAATGCCTATAATATTGTCAAAAGCTGAAACATCTCCCACAAAGTTCGTCTGTCATTTCTATATATCAGTTCATCACCTTTTGATTGCCACACGAACTGTATTTTGACCTGGTTTACTAAAAAATAATAGTATTAACTGTAATAGTAAAAAACTGTAGTATTATTCTGCAAGATAACAAACGAAACACTACATTAACCACATTAGAAATCCAAAAGCACACGTTTTAGAAGTAATTCATGGTCATTTAAAAAAAAAAAGACCGAGTGTTAATAGAGGAAGGAGAGCATTTATGCCAGCAGGAGGGTTGTAAACACGCGTATGTAATCAGTTGCCATGGCAGCTCGTTAGCAGCGCTGAGCTAATGGAAGCTTAATATCCAACATTATGACAGGATAACAACGTTTTTTATTTGTTTAATAAATACTGAAGACCTTTAAACCTCGTAGTAGTAAAGCGAATCATCTTACCTTAACCAAGTGCTCAGGAGACCCACATTATACTGACATGTATGTTCGGCTACGTGCGCAGTGATTTCCCATACATCTAGTTCGCGCTTTCCCGACGCTGCAACAAGGTACTAAGGCTGTTTCGGTAAGGTGCTGTCAGTTTTTCGGTCTTTAGAGATGATGGTTTGATCATTGAGCAGAGGGCATCAATGTTTATGTTCATGTCAAGATGGCGAGCAAATCAGCTGTGAGGGGAAAGAGTGTAATTCCGCGCACTACCAGAAGAGGCGCAGAAGAGAGCAGTGACAGTCCTGCATTATAATGACATAAACCACTAGATCACATTTTATATGTTATTTTATCTCATTTTATTTATTTTTTTTCTTTTTTAAAAATAAATAATAATACATTAAATGCAATTCATTCAGACAACTGCTTGAGTACACCTCTTCTATGATAAAACCAGGTTTTAAATTTCTGAAGTAAAATTAATTTAAATATTACTTTGTTGAGCTTAGTAAAACGCTTTTTGGAAATTACAATAAAAAAAGTCTTGTTTAATGCTGTCTTTCTTTCCCATTTGGCATAATTATTGAGCCTGCAATTTAAAATCAGTAAAGAGGTTCTGTTCTAAAATATTATCAATATATTTTTTAAGTGTATTATTGCAAGGCCCACACAGAATCTGCTTGCTTCTGAACATCAGCTGTAGAAATGTGACATCTGCTGGTGGCCATTTGACAAAATAAATCTCCTCAATAGTAAACTTCAGTAATGAGCAAAGGAATCATTTCCCAATGGCACATTAAACAAACAGTGAAATTATGTTTACTCACTTGCTTATGCTGTATTAGATTTTGAATGACTCATTCCAAACCAAATAATATTCTGATAGAGTAACCGGTTTATGTATTGCTTATAAATGCAACAAACTCAACTCTTATGCAAACATTTGAAGCTGAAAGTATCACTGGGAAAAAATCAGGCTGTGATACATATTGAAATCATCTGGAGTAAAAAGTGAAGAAACCGACATGTTTTAGTGGTTTAGATTTAAGTGAAGCATGTGTTTTCTTATTCTTACATGATTAGATCAGTGACATATAAGAATGTTTCAACGTAATGAAACAGTAAACTAAAAATGCAATAATAAACACAATTTTTTATATATATATATATATAATTATATGTAACATTATATAATATTTTTCAAAGGAAATTTGGTTGTTATATTATATTATATTATATTACATGTGACCCTGGAACACAAAACCAGGCATATGGGTCATTTAATTGAGATGAAAGCTGAATAAACAAGTTTTCTATTGATGTATGTTTTGTTGGGATAGGACAATATTTGGCCAAGATACAATTATTTGAAAATCTGGAATCTGAGGGTGCAAAAAACAAAAACGCCTTTAAAGTTGTCCAAACAAAGTTTTTAGCAATGCATATTATTAATCAAAAATTAAGTTTTGATATATATTTATACTTAATATCCTAATGATTTTGGGCATAAAAGAAAAATCAAATACAAATATATCCGTGCTAATTAAGACTTAAGGTCCAGGATCACATATTATATTATATTATGTTATATTATATTATTTTTCAAAGGAACCACGCCAGTTTTGGCTTTTGGCTCTTTTACATTAATCAATAGTAATTTAAAAAAAATGCTTTTTTGTGACTTTTTCTTTATTTCTCCAGTTATGCTGTAAAAATTATTTTTTTTGAAACTGTAAATATAACAACTTCTGTTTATTTCATTGTGTTACTTGCCATTCTGTGTAATTATTCATGAAATTTACTAGCTATTTCTGAGTGAGTTTCAAAGTAAGTCATATACCATTTTTTTCCAGTGTTATACACCACCAGAACCTTTTTGACATTGTACAAGATACAGCAAGATTTTGCAAGTATCATATTGGTTTTCTCTCTGATATGATATCTGTTAATAAATCAGAAGGTTGCTTATCACCTGTACTGCACAATATCAAGTCTAACACACAAGGCCAAACAAGGACTTGACAGTGGAGACAGCAGAGAACTGCAGAGGAACGTGTCCAAAATGACCTGAAAAACTATGCAGAATATTTAACACAAACTGTATAACAGTTATATGTGAACAGACACATGGGACCGTACAGGGAAAGTGGAGAGGAATCGCATTTTCCATGAGAAACATGTAACTATAAGTTAAAGTCAATGCAAAGAAGGCCTCTTTCACTTCATGTGGAAACCTGGCCAACATCAGTAGAGCTCAGCAGAGCTAAATTTACATCCTTCAAGGCTGAACACAAAGGTTTCATAATTTCAAAATGTGTTAAAAATGTATTTAAATACATGACAATTTTTGATAGAAACATGTTTGTTCTTGTATTTGATTTGATTTTTTTTAATTGTTGGTTTATGTAAACGTGCATGCACACCCAAAGTGTTTGAATGATATCATCTTGCTTTTTTTCAGCACCTCACACCGTGATTTTGAGACAACAGAAGGATGATGCTGTTTCAGCTCTGCAAGTTTATTGCATATCACTGAATATAATTTGACATTTTTGTTCATGTTCTTCGTTATTTTGAATATATGTCTACTCATATAGTGTAAATATGGTTTATAGCAGGTGTTAACAGTGATTAACAAGTATTAATTCTGAAGGACGGGGTCGGGTGGGGTTGCTATAAACCATTACATTTCATTTGATAGGAGAGAATAACCACCTCGCCCTTCTTTTGTCAATCACTGTGTCACACCCCCCACCACACAACACACGCACTACACCACACCGATCGGTTACGACTCCGTACAGCCCCCCCTGCACGGCTGCACACCCGCAGACCACCACCACAGGTCGGCAGGGGGGGCAACTACTACACGCGATACCGGGTCTCTCAACCCGGGCAGGTTACATCGTAAATGACCGACTGTGTAGTGTCTGAGGAGACCGAGCAAGAGAGAGAATTCCACTGTTGCTCTTGGATTCCAAAAACTTCATTATGACGTCATACAGCGAAGACCTCTTCAAATCTTTATTTATCTTTAAAAATGTCTGTTTTTAAACTGTACTTGCTGCTTCCAGATAATTTAATATAAAAGCTATTTAAAGAGAGTACATAACGTACATTTTGGAATATTTTTGTTTTCAGAATATTTTGTATTTTTTTAAATATATTTTTTGTAATAATTTTGTAATAATTAATTTGATAATGTAATGTCAAATTAATAATTAAACCACCCAAAATTGAATTGAGTCATCACCTCCAGTTGTTCCAAACCTGTATGAGCTTCTTTCATTTATTAAAATTATATATTTTATTTTGAAGAATGCAGGTTACCATGAACTAACATGCTAAATGTCCTGCTAAGTTATAATTTTATCTATAGTGTGTTAGTCAC
Source organism: Labeo calbasu (assembly GCA_019740295.1). NCBI lineage: Eukaryota > Metazoa > Chordata > Actinopteri > Cypriniformes > Cyprinidae > Labeo > Labeo calbasu. The sequence goes on from JAHKKF010505845.1 coordinate 10,854, forward strand.
TATTATATTTACAATTAATATATTTTAAATATATTAAATTGCAACTTAAAGTTCTACTTAAGTCGGTCAGAAAACTCTTAAGTTCAATAACTGCATTACCAAAAGCTTTTTAATGTTTCAAGATTTGTCATTTTTTTTAAAGAAGTCTCTTGCTCTCTAAGCCTGTTTTTTTATTTGATCCAAAGTACAGCAAAACAGTAAAATGTAGAAAAATATTTTAATATTTAAAAAACTGTTTTATATCTGAATATATTTTAAAATGTAATTAATTCTTGTGATCAAAGCTAAATTTTCAGCATCATTGCAGTCTTCAGTGTCACATGATCTTTCAGAAATCATTCTAATAAGCTAATTTGCTCTCCAAGAAACATAATTATTATCAATATTTAAACCAGCTGAGTAAATTTTTTTTCAGGATCCAAAGATGATTGTAACATTATACAATATTTGCCATTTTATTTTTGGGAAAGAAATTATAGAAATTAATACTTTTCTTTAGCAAGGATGCTTTAAACTGATCAAATAGTGATTATGAAGACATTTATAATGTTACAAAAGATTTCTATTTGATAAATGCTTTTCTTATGAACTTCCTAAGAACCTGAAAAAAAATACTCAGCTGTTGTCAACATAACAATAATAATAAATGTATTTTGAGCAGCAAATCAGAATATTAGAATGATTTCTGAACTGACTGAAGTAAGGATGCTAAAATGAATAAATTACAATTTAATATATATTCAAATAGAAAACAGTTATTTTGAATAGTAAAATATTTTCAAAATTCTTTTTTTTTTCTGTATTTTGGATCAAATAAATGCAGGCTTGGTGAGCAGAAGAGACCTCTTAAAAAAACACATTAAAAATCTTACTGTATAAAAACTTTTGACTGTTAGTATAAATATAAACTATTGTACATTTTCATTTAATTGCAAATAATATGTAATTAAGTGTCCAAAAATGTTACATTCAGTTCAAGTTCAAGTGTATTCTTATAAAATATAATACGTTATAAGTACTATTTTAAAAAGGTATGTTCAAGTGCACTTCTTTTCCATAAGGTTATGCAAAAAATGTTTTTTTAAACTGAGAGCTAGATCGTTGCGAACAGAAATTCAGATTATCACAAGCCAGATTGTGATTAAAATATCATGTGTCTGACAAATATTCTTGATAAATATGAATATCTCAAAGCCAGTCAAATGTCGCCATGTACTTCACCAGCATTAGATGCAGTCATTGCACAGCCTGACTAAATTAGGCCATTGCTTTAGCTGATTACTGTCATGCTAGTGCTGCCGCACACTTCTCAGTATGAGGGATATGTAAATAAGTCCAGGCCTGCCTATGTAGTGATCCAATTGTGTAAAATAGTCCACGTATAGAAAACAAGATGGCATGAGGGAAAAACAGGAGTTTCCCTTCACAGCAGGCACTGACAGCAGGACCTCCTCAAGACAAGTGCTAACAACACCAGTTGCTAGAGAATTATCCCTAGTCAACAGTACTTTTGCTGGTCTAGTATCAGTCATAATTGCTTTGAAGTAAACAGATGCATGAGGTGAAGAATTTTTTGACAATTGAACACTGGTTATAAATTCAATTTGAAATGTAATATGCAAAATAGCAATGTGAAATAAAAAATATAAATGACAGTTTTGCATAATTTACAGTGTACTGAATTACATTTATGACTGTATCCTTATGTTATATTGCTCTTATCAGCATTACTGTCAAACATTTCATACTGACTCATGCTGTAGGCCTGTCTAGATATGTAATCCTGCTAAAACATTCCTTTTATGATTTTAGCATACTGAACCCACTTTGAAGTAAGCAAAACCCAGGTTATAGATGTTGTCTGTTATACATGTTCACTAAAACCTGTGAATGTGACACAAAGCAGTAGAGACGGTCATTAATGATGAGAGATATGCTGATTATGCCCATGTTTGTTGCTTGAAAGCAGTTCCTTTTAAAACACGTTTGAGGCATTATTTGATCTGAAGCCCGCAGCTGCGTTTTTAATATGATCTCTTTGTGTCCAGCCGCCTCTTATCAGACCCTTCATTTGGTGCCCATGGCAACTAGGTTGAGAGACGGGACGCTGAAACAGAGAGGGAGGTGGAGGTAAGAGACCAAACAAGATGAAATCTGTAAATGACAGCTCAATGCCTAAAAACAAAGAACATAAGATAGTCTAAATGTTGAGGAAGTGTTGGGAATGCCAAGCTATTGTGTTTATTGTACATAGATTTATGCATGTTTGGATGAGTGCCATGATTTACTTTCTGGGAAGCGCTGCAGATAACACAGAATAGGAAATTAATGTGAAACAAGAGTAAACACCGGCAGACCCTAAAGGAATGCTAAAACATCGGTCTGACACAAGACAGCAGGGAAAATTCCACGAACAGTGTTTCCTCCTCAACAAGGAAACGCGCGCACAGTGCATTTATCTTATGACATAGCAATTCAGTGAATGTGAAAGGCTGAAAGATTATAATGATCTATGAACTGTGAGGTCAGTGTAAGGTCAGTGAGGGTCTGCAGTTACATGATGTATCGTGAAGTTGAGGAAAATCTAAATTAAGAGCGACAAAACATCTGACTTTTGGGTAATATAGAAAATCACATGGCAGAAGTCCTATGACATGAAATTTACAGTTGATTAGTTGTATTTGAGAAACAATCGTCTGTTAAAGAAGTTTTGGTTGAGGGAGAAATGAAGTGTTAGTTTATAACTGCATATACCATGTTAATAATGTATTCATTTTTTTGAGTCACAGTGACAGTTCACAACTTGTCTTGTGTTATGACTAAAAATAGACTAAAACCACTTTTAGCATATCGTTTATAATAACCACTAGCCTGCATGTTCTGTTTTGCTTAATGAATGTTTTTAAGTAACGTTCTGTTAGTATCTGGCTAATTTGTATAACAATGACTTTGGAAACAGCACATCTCCGTACGTGACCGGCAGAGAAAATGTGCAAAGTCATGCTGCCATAAACAGATCTTTGTAATTTGGTCTTTCCACGGAGCACTTACTTCTCGAGGCAGCAGTGGATCTCGTGGAGTATCGCGATACTTGAGCAGGACCTATTTAAACACCGACCACTGCCGTGAGTTCACACTCATTCATTGACGGAGATACTCGGATTGTGATTACACTTGAAGGTAAGCAATACTCTGCTAAAACTTCTCGTTCTCTTTCCACTGAAAATGCTTTGCATGCGAAGTAACCGTACGCGCTTTCGTGCTTTTGTTTATCATGGAAATTTCCATGTAATTTCGTTACTAACGTTATTTGGGGGAAGAGTTTCGTTTTCTGTAAAGCAATATATATTTAGGTGTACTTTTACACAAGTTTGAATTATTAATGCATTGAAAATTGTTGCCTTTTTAAACTTTTTTTCTAAGGCACCTACCTGTTGCACTTCGAGCAATCAGAAATGCTTTCAATTTTAAGTTCATTTAATTGGGTTAAATAAAATTATTATTATAATAAATTTGTATACATATAAATAGAATTACGTCAACTTTACTATGACGGAAGTCAGTAACTATAACTGCACATGGATTGCAAATAAGGAAATCTTGACATAACGAATAAAGAAAAGAACTTCCTCAAGACTAACTGTCATATTCTGTTCATTTCTGTTCTGTTCTATTTGGAGCAAGCAGTTAATCGTAGATCAGAATATTTTGAAATGTGGTATTAACGTTTTGGTTTTTTTTCCTGCAAACATGTTGCCTATTATTTCTTTTTTATTGTTTTTCATGAAACACATTTTCTTCTCTTGACCCTAGTAGAAAATGGCAGCTGGAAACGCACGTATTGGCAAGCCTGCTCCAGACTTCACAGCCAAAGCTGTGATGCCAGATGGACAGTTTAAAGATCTCAGTTTGTCTGACTACAAAGGTATGACCTTAACATTAATTCAGCAAAGAAGAGCTTTCAGTACACAAGTAGAATGTAATATGCGAGACATGAAGAATATTTAACTGTTAAATTAAATTATGCATTTGTTATTTGTTGAACAAACAAACAAACAAAAAAAAACTGTGCAAGCAAGTATTGTCAGGAAACTCAGAGGGTGTGTCTTTGGATACCACAAATTTTTTATTAACGATAGTACTGGTGTAACATTGTCTACACACCCAGTTACGTTTCTCTTGTTTCTAGGGAAGTATGTTGTGTTATTCTTCTATCCGCTGGATTTCACCTTTGTGTGTCCCACTGAGATCATCGCCTTCAGTGAAGCAGTTGAGGAGTTCAGGAAAATCGACTGCGAGGTCATTGGTGCCTCTGTTGATTCTCACTTCTGTCATCTTGCCTGGTGAGCATTTGAAACCTTTTTGGTATATTTAATCATTTTCTCTGTCGCCCATTGTTTTTAAGTTTTCTCAGAGTCATAAACAACCTGTTTTATGCTGTTGCATGTTCAAGAAACACCCCCATTTCAATGTGAAATGAGCAACAGCGATCTCACATCAGTGTTATTGTAGTATTATTAATATACTAATATAGTGTTTTTAATATTTTGATTTATTTTTTATATTTTCTGTTAAAGTTTTACTAATTGTGTTTTGTCATTTTGATTTATTTGTAATATATATATATATATATATATATATATATATATATATATATATATATACTTTATATTAAGTTTTAGTTTGTTTAGTTACTTTAAATTAAACGAAAATGAGAAACATTGCCTTTGCAATTAGCAGATATTTTTTAAATTTTTTATGTCAGTTAATGTAATCTTTTCTAATGGTTTTAGTTTTAGTTAAGGATAATAAACCTGTCTCACACTGGCTTATTAGTGTTTTTAGAGAGTCTTTGAATTATTCACTCAGCATACTGGTTGAGAATCGTTCATTGACCAAAACTCTATGACAGCACAAAAATTAAAATACAGATTTAAAAAGGAAGGCAGCTAAATTATTACAATTACTTAACTGAGCAACACGTATTTAAAACAGCAGGTAAGTGAATACCACCATTAAAAGTAACAAAAAAGTTTATTAATTTCAGACCAACCACAGACCTAATATGAAATTAAAATAATGCCAATCAGAATAGTGTACACTCTGCTCCATATTACAAAGTTTGTTATAATATCTAATTTTAAAGGTGTTCATGATGCAGAATTTTCATTTTTGGATGTATTATCACTTACAACTCATCTCCTACCTACAAAATTAGAATTTAGAACATTAGTCAGCAATCAACTTTCAGATGCAAAACCAGCTAAAACCCATCTCGGTCAAAAATGAGATAATGACAGTGAGTGAATGCTCCTGACACATAGTATACGTCCATCCAATACTTTTACTTCAAACTCTGTAAATTCCAGCCTCAGCTCAATCAGAAGTACCAGTACTTACATAGAAACCTATTCAAAGTAGCCAGAAAGAAATGCTCATTTTAAATAAACACGTCAGATGGATTTAGAGGCTTTTGCATCTGAACTCTTCAAATAATGAACTTACTAATGAATGACAATGTTTTGTCTATGTGATCTTTACAGGATAAACACACCTCGGAAACAAGGTGGGTTAGGTCATATGAAGGTCCCTCTGGTGGCAGATTCGCTCCGCTCCATATCTCAAGACTATGGTGTTCTTAAGGAAGATGAGGGTATTGCATACAGGTATGAAGGGACTGTCCAAATCCAAAAGAATATTTTGAAAAGTACCATATACATTGTTGAACAAAAGTTCTGAGTTTTTTTTTTAAGGAAGAAATGAACACTCTAATTCAGCAAGGATGCATTTAATTGATCAAAAGTGACATTAAAGACTTACGTTGTTACAGAATATTTCTCTTTCAAATAATATGCTGAACTCTCTATCATGGTTTCCACAAAAATGTTAAAGGGGCCATCGGATGCCCATTTTCCACAAGTTGATATGATTCTTTAGGGTCTTAATGAAAAGTCTATAATATACTTTGGTTAAAAATTCTCAATGGTAGTGTAAAACAACACCCTTTTTACCTTGCCAAAATCAGCTCTGTAAAAATCATCCCATTCTGGTCGAGGCTGCTTTAAATGCAAATGAGCTCTGATCGTCCCGCCCCTCTCTTCTCTCTGTGAAATGACCAGCATGTTTACTTTAGCCGCATTTAGCCGCTAAACTTCCTAACTAGCACATTATTAAGAAAGGCGATCGTAAGGATTCATAAAAAAATACTCACTTCTGCTGTAAGTGAAGCTGGATCACGAATGATTCGCGCGAACATAGACGGATATATGTAGATGGGGAGGCGCATTCCCTTTACAAACAAACGTGATCCACTGCATCTTCAGCAGCTCAGATGTCGGGAGTAAATGATGACCACTGCGTTCATTATTACATCCAGCAACACAACACCTCAATCGCTCAATTTTTGTCTAACTTACATCCCTGCTCCGGCATCAAAACATGGAGGTTGGACTGCTCATGTCAATCAACTATCGTGGGAGTGGCCTCTGTCAGTGTGAGGCCACAAAAACAGGCATCTGAGAATGGCTCGATTTGAAAAAGGAAATATTATTTTTACAGATTAATTAAAAACCATTGCATGGATTTTTATAATTATAGGGTAGATTTGTACATAGATTGCCAACACACATTAATGTTCAAACAACATGTAAAAGTGAACTTAGCATCTGATGACCCCTTTAAGCAGCACAACTGTTTTCAACAGGGACAATAAAGAAAAACAATTTTCAGCAGCAAATCAACACATTAGAATGATTTCTGAAGGATCGTGTGATACTGAAGACTGGAGTAATGATGCTGAAAATTCAGCTTTGATCACAGGAATATGTTATATTTTAAAATATATTCAAATTAAAAAAAACTGTTATTTTAAATTGTAAAAATATTTAGAGTTTAACTGTATTTTTTTGATCAAATAAATGCAGCCTTGTTGAGCACAAGAGACTTATTTCAAGAAAACCTTACCAACCACAAACCTTTGAACAATAGTGTGTTTTTCTGCTACATTGTAGTAATTGGTTTTGGCACACAAGATTAGAATAAAACAATTCACATCTCTCTTATTTTGTTATTGACTGCATTTGTTTTTCTTTTCTAACTCAGAGGCCTTTTCATCATTGACGACAAAGGCATTCTGAGGCAGATAACCATCAATGATCTGCCAGTGGGCCGCTCCATTGATGAAACCCTTCGCTTGGTGCAGGCCTTTCAGTTTACCGACAAACATGGAGAAGGTAAAGAATATTTTCTAATCTTTTGGTATTTCTGATTTTACATCCTATTTTTTTCTTACAAGTACAGTATGTGCCACGCAAGGAAGTAGAGAGAAATGGTTTTCCGTTGGTTTTCCATTTTTTTGTTTAAAATTAAATATAAATTTGTTTTTTGTTGTTGCTTCTTTTCCCTAGTTTGCCCAGCCGGATGGAAGCCCGGAAAAGACACAATTAAGCCCGACGTCCAGCAGAGCAAAGACTACTTCTCCAAACAGCACTAAAAAAAGCACTAGACTGTGCAGCATAGTCTAATGGGCCTGTACAAGGACTATCAACAGAACAGCAGTAGCATGAAGTACTGCTGCTAGTTAGACTAGCACATCCATGTAGGAGTGGTAATGAATAATGTGTAGTTCTATGTATTGTGAGAAGGTGTACCTACAATGTATTGTAACATTCGAGTTAGTATGTATAATGTGTCTTATGGACCTTGTTGTTGTGAAAAGAGATGTTATATAGTGGGGACCAGTTAACTGTATTTTCAAATTCTTACATTTCAAACAATAAACAATTTTTTTAAACAATGAACAGCTTATTATTTAAATAAAATTATTTACTGGAAAATTTTATCAATTTGGTAGACTACATAAATACGTAGTACTACATAAATGTAAGTAAACATTATTCAGGAAGTTATAAGTGAAGATAGATCGCTGGCTTTGCGTTTACCGCCAAATGCGCGTGACAGGAGCAGGTGTCATTTGCGCGCCTTTATACCGGGTCGCAATTTACCTTAAAAAGTTACCGCTTTTCTTTCCGCGGTCCTTAACAATAAACGATAGTATTTATCAAATAACACTTTGCTTTACATAAACAACGACAGATAAGTTGGGTTAATAACGTGCAGAGTTATTTATTGATGCCATAACAGCTTTTGAGAAGGCCATTGCAGTGTGAAGAAGCTAACAGTGAAGTTAGCTCAAACATGGGAACCAGACAGAAGACACTAGCTCAAGAAAAAGAGGTGATTGTTGAGGTGAGATACAGAATCAAAAACATTAACAATGTGGACGTAAATAAAAAATATCTTTACAAAAATATACATGCTACCAAATAGGGAGCTCGATTCAAATGTTATTGTACGTTAGTTTACGTGGTTTTAATACTGTGATCGGGTCCGCTTGGAAGAAGCTTTCAGAATAACAATTTGTTTCTTTATTATTATTGTTATTATCTTACATGACATTGGTGGCTAATGTTTTTACCACAATTTTACTGTAAACGATCACTTTTTCGAATAGTAAATCAGTACTATGGTATATATCAA
>JAHKKF010505849.1:0-36886 GCA_019740295.1 Labeo calbasu
AATTGTAAGATAAAAAGTCACAATTACCTTTTTCATTTTTTATTCAGAGGCAATAACAGGCTTCCATAATATACACTTTTTATAGTTATATACAGAATCTGTTATTAATAATGAATGAAAACCACAGAGGGTGAGAACATATACTATTTCTTTTTTATGTTACATGTTCATATTTACATAAGATGTTTAAACAAGATATGATGTAGCCCGCCCTTGCACATCTCTTGTTGAAACCTCAAAGTAAGAAAAGCAGATAAATCGTACCTGGTAAGTGATCAGAATCAGTGGTTGTGTCCGTGGCTTCTGTTAGCATCTCTCTGAGTGCCTCTGAAGGGCCTGAAGTAGCTTCTTCATGTGATGTTTCGTGGTCAGTAAGTGAAGGTGTTGTTCCTGCTGCTTCTGCAGCTACTGTGGCTGAACTAGGTGTAGTCAAACCCAGTGACTTCGTAACACCATCAGTCAGTTCAACAGTTGCATTTTCTGAATAGCTGGTGAATGTCTTTTGTGTTGATATGGAGGTTCCTGTAGATTCTCCAGTTTGTGAGCTTTGCATAAAAACAGCGGGTGTAACTGTAGAATCAGTGATGGTAACTCCACTAGAGGTCTCTGAAGGTTCAGGTTCTGATCTATGTGTAGACAGAGGTGGGGGGTCTGCCATAACAACATCAATGCCAGTATCTTCATACTCAGAGAACACAGTAGACTTGGCACTCTCAAGAAAACTGGCCTCTGTCGCCAGTGTAAAAGATGACTGTATTGAAGCATGTGATTCAGATTCGCCTTTACCCGCACTGCTCTCAGTAGCTGTCTGTGTCAAAATCTTTGCTGAAAATTTTGTGCCGGATTCACTAAGTGAGGACAATTCAGTTCTGTGTCCAGATTCTTCAGTGTTTACTAATGTCACCACAGTGCCCTCTGATTCTAAAACGCCGTCTGTCGTAACCCCAACCAGGAAAGATTCCTCTGTTTTTCCAACTGCGTACATCGGTTTTGTGCTTAGAGAGTCTGAGAGTAAAATATCAGGTAGAACAGTGCTCACTTCAATGATGCTCTTGTCCTCTGTCTCCTCCATTGGTTCCACTGTGGCTCTGGAAACTGCAGTAGTAAGTTCTCCATGGATCACATCTCCACGAACATTTGCTTCTTCACCAGCCTTCTCAGTGCCAAAATCACCAATATCAAAATCTGGAAGTTTTGTTGTGGGAAAGCCTTCCTCAGATTTCACACTGACTGCTGCTGCTAAAGGTGCGATGACAGATTCCAGTCTCTCAGGGACACGGCTTGTCTTTGGTGGTGCCATGCTTGTAGAAAACATAGAAGGGGCGTCTGTTGGAGACAGGCCATCATCAGAGGTGGCCTGTGATGCATGAGAGGGACTGGCCTCAGGAGAGAGAGTCTGGCTTGTGGTGGTCTCTGTGGTAAAGAATTCAGTGCTGGGCTCCATAGTGGTACCACTCTGAACTGTGACGTCCACCCAGGAGGACTGGTTGAATAAAAGCTTAGTACCTAGATTTAAAAAAAAAAAAAAAAAAATCACAATGTTTACCCAGTATTTTGTATTATACCCTGTTGGAAAAAAAAGGTGCTGGTTAGGTATGTTTTGAAGCATGGCTGCTGGTTTGAGCTGGTTTAAGCTGGTTCTTCGCTGGTCATATGCTGGTCCTAAGCAACTAGCTCCTGCTCAGGACCAGCTTAGGACCAGCACATGACCAACTTAAACCAGCTCAAACCAGCTCATGACCAGCTCATGACCAGCTTAAACCAGCTCAAACCAGCAAAACATACCTACCTGGATTTTTTGACAGGGTAGATAATAGAGTGCATTTTATCCATACTGATAAATAGAACAAAAATTAAAAATAAAAATAAATTAGGGCTGGCAAACGATTAATCGCGATTAATCACGATTAATCACATACAAAATAAAAGTTTGAGTTTGCCTAATATATGTGTGTGTACTGTGTGTAATTATTATGTATATATAAATACAAGCACATTCATGTATATACTTAAGAAATATTTACAAGCATATGTATTTATTATAATTTTTATAGAATATATATTATAAATAAAAATATTTTGTACATAAATAACATATTTTAAATATATACATGAATGTGCTTGTATTTATATATACACAATAATCGTTAATCGTTTGCCAGCCCTAAATAAATAAATAAGCAATCAGATTGCAGCTTCTTGGCTATTGAACCAAAAAGCACTTTTTAAAAATTTAAAAACAATTTAAAAATAATTATACATCCTATAATTATTATATATTTAAATAACACATATAAGCAAAAACATTTATTTGTTAAACAAATGTACACTACTGTTCAAAAGTTTAGGGTCAGTAAGTTATTTCAGGTTGCAATAATATTGCACAATATTTCTGTTTTTACTGTATTTCTGATCAAATTAATACAGCCTTTCAGACTTTTATTTTAAAAACATAAAAACTCTTACCACCAAACTTTTGAACAGTAATGTAAATATAGATCTTATTTACTTTTCTTTAAGAATAATAGAGGTATTCAGATATTATGACATTTTCTTTTTGTCACATGGTTGTCTTGGTTTAATATCCAGAACTGCATTTACAAATTTGGACAAACAGTTTTTGAGGCTGCTGTGTCTAAAATATTAACATGATCTCTAAATAAATCTCTGACATGGTAATATTTCAGTTTTCACAGCAGCTTCCAACTGTCAGTCTATCCCTTGGGACATTATGCTTGATTGTATGATTATTATAATGAAATTATTATGAAACATCATCCCAGCATTGCTGAAATAAGGCAGGTCCCCGAGCGGCCTATATTAATAACAATTGTTGAAAAACACTTACACTGCCATTCAAAAGTGTTAATGTTTTTTTAAGGAATTCTCTTATGCTCACCAAAGCTGCATTTACTTGATTAAAAATACAGAAAAAACAGTAATACTGTGAAATATTATTACAGTTTAAAATAATGGTTTCCTATTTTAATATATTTTAAAATATAACTTATTTCTGTGATGTCAAGCTGAATTTTCATCAGTCATTACTCCAGTCTTCAGTGTTACACGATCCTTCAGAAATCATTCTAATATGCTGATTAATTACTTTTATTATCAATGTTGGAAACAGTTGTGCTGCTTAATATTTTTTTGGAACCTGTGTTTCTTTTTTTTAAATTCTTTGATAAATAAGAAGAGCATTTATTCAAAATAGAAATCTTTTCTAACAATATAAGTCTATGTTGCCACTTTCTATCAATTTCTATCAAAATCGTTGGTGAATAAAAGTAATTTCTTTCAAAAAAAAGAAAGAAGAAAAATTTACTGACCACAGACTTTGGTAGTTTATAGTGTTACAAAAGATTTCTATTTTTAAAAAATGCTGTTCTTTTTAACTTTTTATTATTAAAGAATCCAGAAAAAAGTATAACAATATTGAGCAGCACAACATTAATAATTAATCAGCATATTAAAATCATTTCTAAAGAATCATGTGATACTGAAGACTGGAGTAATGATGCTGAAAAATCAGCATTGCAACACAGGAATAAATTACACTTTAAAATATATTCACACAGAAAACAGTTATTTTGCATTGAAAAAATATTTCACAATATTATTGTTTTTTGTGGATATTTGATCAAATAAACGAAGCCTTAATTCTTTAAATAAAAATTAAAAATCTTACTGATCCCAAACTTGCTAAAGCTTTTAAAATTGATGCAATCTGATAGAGATTGTCACTTTAACTCCAGGAAAATAAAAAAGGAAAATAAGGGCATTGTCATTTTTACACAACATTCTAGATACAGACAGCTCTTTGAACATTTCATTGTATGCAGTGCTTGATTTTACATATGCAAAGGTTGGCGTGAATAGCACATCAGATTAACTCAGATTAACTTGGGTTTAAACTATTCAGTGGATTTCTTTTATCTGAATGGTGTCAGAATGGTTCCAACAACCTAACAATTGTTTTGTAAATTGAATTTCATTCACACAAACATCTTACAAGCTCTTAATGGCTTTTAATTACCCAGAGTTCACAAAAAAAGGCGTCATCCTCAAATAAAACAGGCCAGCAGCCAAGGCTCCAGCTGTTCTCCATTATACAAACTCTTTCTATTCAGTCTGATGTCAGCCATGAGGTACTTTTTCCCTTAAGAAAAATGTCCGTCATCCACGTGATGCATTGTCTGCTGGTTTGTGGGATGTTTTAATGTAGAAAGGTGTGGTGAGGAGCAAAAACACAATATTTGTCGCATGTGATTTTATGCAGCTCTGCCACTATGTCAAACATTGACAGTCATCACAGGGCAGACAAACATGAGAACACATGGATCAGAGAGGCATGACAGAGCTGAAACAGACCAACCAAACACCGGGTCATAATGTCGAGGTTTAGGGTTAACCCCAGGTCCATTACTTATCACAGCAGTCAGTGGCTGTCATTCTGGGCGAGTGCCCTGCCTAGCATGGGGTAGGTTGTCTAAATTAGCCTCAGTTGAAAAGATAAACCCCCCCAGGTCAGGGGTTAGCGAGACCCACTGATTTTAGCGCTCTAGTAGTAGCGTTCTCCTTTATCCACATGTCTGTTCAGATAAGCGCTAGTGCAAATGACAGGAAGGACAGAGACTGACAGGGGAAAGAGCCAGGAAAAGAAAAGTAGCAGGTAACACCTAAGCACTTTTCCATCTTTGTTGCTAGCTGTAGGCCTGTGCTTTGTTATAAAAAAAGGTGTGTTAAGCAGCAAAAGCCTTAAGGGAGAGGCGACAAATGTGATGTGATCTGGGAAAACCCGTCGGATGTCACGCTGGGACGTTTTCAGGAAATTAAAAAAAATAGGTCGAATGTCAATTTTTTGGTCAAAATTAGGTTTTCATTACATTTTTATTCTATAACATCTTGGTCTATTATCTGTGAAAATATCTTGGTGAAATTCACTTGTTTAGTGCAGACAAATAGCCATTTATTTCTCTTATGTTAAGAACGCTCTGCTGAGGTGCTTTCCCTTAACACCACAAAAAGTGGTGTTAAACCTATTAAATAAACCACATAATATATTTAATAAAGGTGTATTAATGCACATTCTCTGTCAGTCCTGTGTAGACTATGGCACACAAATTTATTTATTTTTTTAATATCGTGTGATGGCGGATCGCAACAGTCTAAAGTACTGTAGCTGCTCACTTAAACAATCTTACTCATTTCATTTTGCTCAGTCTTGGTGATGTCAGTGCCCTAAACCATGTTATAATGGACTATTTCACATCCAGAGATGAAGAATCGAATACTAAAGAGGAGTCCGATGACAGTCTGTTTTATGCACAGTGCACAAACAGTTGCGCTGCGCTCGCTTTTCTATATGTAAACTACAAGGTAGGCTGCATTATTCGTGCTATCTAAACATACAAGGGGCGATTAAAAGTTTGGAGACTATGCTCACGATAATAAATGGAAAACAGACGTTCGTTTGTTTAAAGATGCAGTATAGCACTCCTGACTTGACAGACAGCTCTCGTTAAACCCTTAAACTGAAAGTGAAAGTCGTCTCACTTTAAACCCGTTTTCCTCAAAATTCCATTCCTGAAAATTCTACCTATCAGTCAGCTTAAGATAGCCATAACTTTAGTTACATTCAAGCTATGGACAAAAACAGTTTTGGAAAGGGCTTGAACCCAGCTTTCATATAGTATCAAAACCTAAAAAGGTAAAATTTCACCATGTGTCTTTGGGTCTTTCGCCACACGTAATGGTGCATTCACATGGGGCGTCAGTGAATGGAGTGACATCAAGCATTGCCGTTGCGTCACATCACTGGCGTTGCTCACGGCAGAAGCTGAAATCTTTTAAACTTTTTTTTAAGTGGCAACGCAGGCATCAGCCAATCAGATCACCTTATGCAAATATACTAGTGCAGATGCCAAATAAGTAATGTGATTGGCTGTTGTCACTTTGAGGGTCGCGTCAGCACCAAGCTTCAGCCACGCCCTCTGTCAAGCGTTGATGCCGACGCCTCGTGTCAATGTATTATATACAAAGCATGGCGCATGTGCTCAACGTCACAACGCCGGATCTGGGTCAGCGACGGCGCTGATCCACAAGTAATGCAGTAGAGACAAAAATGTGGAATGTGGAAGTCGTTATTTTTGTTCTCTTTGCGCAAAAAAGTATTCTCACTTTGTAAAATTACAGCTTTGTAAAATTACATTCGACCCACTGATGTCACACTATTTTGTCGATCATCTATGGGAGGGTCAGAGAGCTCTCAGACGTCATCAAAAATATCTTAAATTGTGTTCCGAAGACGAACGAAGGTCTCACTGGTTTGGAACAACATGAGGGTGAGTAATTAATGACAGAATTTTCATTCCTGGGTGAAATATCCCGTTAAATTTTTACGGCACTATCATGAATGTGTCTGACACAGAAGAGCTGAAATTGTTGAATTTGCTTTCTCGTAGCTTTATAAAATTACGCTTGAACCACTGATGTCATATGGACTATTTTATCAATGTTCTTACTACCTTTCTGGGCCTTGAACATGGTAGTTGTGTTGCTGTCTGTGCAGGGTCAGAAAGCTCTTGGATTTTTATCAAAAATATCTTAATCTGTGTTCCGAAGATGAGCGAATGTTTTACGGGTTTTGAACAACATCACAGAATTTTCATTTTGGGGTAAACTAACCCTTTATATACCTAATATTGGCTGATAAAAAAACTTTAATATCAGCCATTATCATTGTGATATCGATAAGCAATATGCATCCCTAACTGATATGCATATTACTAGTATAGAAAACATCTGCTCAAAGGCGTTACCAAAACGGCCATAGAAAAACTTTCCCTTAAAGGGACGTGTCTCAATGGTGTTTATCTTTTGAGACTAATCCCCTGGTTGCACAATATTGTTCTTATGAGGTCATCCAAGCTAATGGGAACATCAAGTCGTTCTGAAGTCTGAGTACCTACAACACCACAAGGCAAAGTCTGACAAGCATCTGTCATTTTAGCCACAAAGCACTACAGTGGCAGAACGGACCTCTGGATGTTTAAACCCTCTTGTTAACCAAGCCCAGTTTGGTTTCCTTAGAAACGGGCGGCAACCCAGAACGCAGCAGAGTGAGGTCAGTGAATCACTGGAGAATGAGCAACTCTCATGTAAACTTTTCCATACCAGGCGTCTCAACTTAAAAGAACCTCAATTAACAAAAAGTGGTGTGCCTTAACTAATATTCTGCTTTGATTTATTCCCCCTAAGAGGCATTACTTACACAGTAAGTCTGGAGCTCATGTTTATGTGTGTAATGGGGTGAGGGCTCCATAAGACGCATACTGAGAGAAATGACGTCAAAGCAGCTAGTAAAGCGGCTGGTCTCGCAGCCACTCAGGTGTTCGTTTATTACGCCGTAAACAATTCATGAGCTCAGGGTAAAGTTTTTACCTTTGAAACAGTATGCTCCTAGCTTCATATTGGGATCTGGGAAGCCTGTTTGGTTTTGGTAGCGGTACATGGTGCGGACACCCAGCAGACCACCACCGCACTGACTTCGGGGTATGGCGACAGGGTGGCGAGCGCTGCCATCAGACAGCCATCCATAATCACAGCGGTCCAGGCCCTGTCTCCAGGCAGCGTGGAGCTGACCAGGTGAGGCCAGCGCTGCATTCATGCTTTCACATTTAGCCTTGGCCTCATCGAAGGTCATCATTTGCATTGTGGGCGCAAAGAAAACACTACCTGAAGTAAAGAACAAAAAACACATACAAGAAACATTTTGTAAAATTGAAATATCTGAAATTAGCTGCATTTTGAGTTTGTCATAAAAACAGCCCACATGTTAACTACATAAGTACGTTAAGTATATTCTTAATTATTAAAGTTTTGCTAACATGTACACTACCAATCAAAAGTTTTTGAACAGTAAGATTTTTAATGTTATCATAAAGAAGTCTCTTTTGCTCACCAAGCCTGCATTTAATTGATCCAAAGTACAGCAAAAACAGTAAAATTCTGAAATATTTTTACAAATTTTCTGTTTGAATATATTTTAAAATGTAATTTATTCAAAGCTGATTTTTAGCATCATTACTCCAGTCACACGATCCTTCAGAAATCATTCTAATATCCTGATTTGCTGCTCAAAAAAATGTATTATTATTATTATTATGTTGAGTATTTATTTTTTCAGGTTTCTTTGATGAATAGAAATTTCATAAGAACAGCATTTATCTGAATATACATCTTTTGCAACATTATAAATGCCTTTATCATCACT
Source organism: Labeo calbasu (assembly GCA_019740295.1). Taxonomy (NCBI): domain Eukaryota; kingdom Metazoa; phylum Chordata; class Actinopteri; order Cypriniformes; family Cyprinidae; genus Labeo; species Labeo calbasu. Next base: position 8,276 of record JAHKKF010505849.1, read on the forward strand.
TTGATCAATTTAAAGCATCCTTGCTAAACAAAAGCAAAGGATCCTGATAAAAAATGTACTCAACTGTTTTAAATATTGATAATAATACTACTAATAAATGTTTCTTGAACAGCAAATCAGCACATTAGAATAATTTCAGAAGGATCATTTGACACTGAAGACTGAAGTAATGATTTAGCTGAAAAATTAGCTTTGATCACAGGAATAACTTACATTTTTAATTCTATTCAAACAGAAAGCAGTTATTTTAAATAGTAAAAATATTTCACAATATTACTGCTTTTGCTGTATTTTGGATCAAAAAAATACAGGCTTGGTGAGCAGAAGAGAATTTAAAAAACTGTTCAAAAACCTTTTACTGGTAGTGTATTTTCAAACTGCCAGTCAATGAATCAAAACCCAGATATTGGCTCTGGGTGGATGAGGAATACCCTAATAAAATGACAAATGCAAATTCATTAAACAGTTTTTAAAAAAGAAAGAATTGTTTTCCATCAGCAAACGCTGTGGTGAATTAAATGAAAATAAAAATGAGGGGGAGTTGTTTTCGCCCAGCTTTGGGTGTTGCTGTCAAAAGCTCGAACTGAGGTTTTTATGACGTCTAAGTAATTTACAGCAGAACAGTAAAGACATACCCAGATCTTCTTTTGTGAGGGAATGAGACACATTAAACACCACAACATACAAAAGGGTGTTAATTTCACAAATCCATTTTCCATTTGTTTCTGATGTTAGTTGTTTTTCACGCCTTTGTTACAACATTGAGCTGGGCAGAGCATATATTAAGAATACCAAGTCTCCTGACAAGACCCTTGGTTTTGTAAGAACTAGAATACACCACAGTCAACATTTTCTCATTCTAACTAGTAACTGAAATTGCAACTTTAAACACAAGTATGTCACTTTTGTGATTTTTGTCATGCTCTGATAAGCCAACGTATCTACATCAAAACGTGTTTTAAGTTCACATTGAAATAGGAACTGAAAAGAGACACAGATTTGTTGTATTAAAAAAAACTTCTCTTTTGTGGCAGATAAAATATTGAAAGCTTCCACTTCAATGTTTAATACCACAGCTGTTCATTGCCAAAATGGTTGATATTCATTTTTGGCCATAACCGCAGTTTAAAACCACATTAAATATGTCAGCATCGAGCAAATATAATAGATAAACTACTGCTCTTTCACATTACCACAGAACTGTTGGCCTTGTCAACAAGGTTTTTTTTTAAAATGAGTGAAGATGTAAGACACATCATGAATAGTAAAATCCGTACCCTCAAGTTTATCAACATAGCAGTACACATCGAAGGTCTCTGTGGGCCTGCGTTTGCCATATGACCTGACACCAGGTTTTCCAGGCAGATTTCCAAAGCAGCCAGGCCTTGGTGTAGTGATTGGATATCTACAGATAGAAACAATCCACACAGAGAGAAAAGTTTCTCATGATTAGTACAGCCTTTGCAATTTCCTTTTTATATCAACATGTTGACATATTGTTTAAAACTGAGGTTGCCAGTAGAGGATATAGAAGTACAAACTGTTTGTGTGCGTGTTGCTTCTAACCTCACTGTTTGATCTGCTATCCAACCAGCATCACACTGGTCAAATCCATCCTCATAAGCAGCTCTCAGCTGCTCCGCTGTAGCAATGGAGGCTCCAACGTCGCTGCAGGTCTGCACAGCTTGTGCATAGTTCAGAACATATCTGCTGACCTTTGACCTGTAGTGAAACACCACGCCTGTTCAAAAGAACAAATAAAACAAACAAAAATGAAAATGTCCTAACAAAGACCATTCCATCCATTAACATTTTCATTAAATGGGGGCATATTGTATTACTATCATTGTTGTCAGTGACCGCAATAAATATGAAGCCTAATAGAAACTGCTTTATTCCTGATGATGTCTGCAAGTTGCTTATAAACAAATTAATGAAGCAAGCAGTGTTGGGACATTCATTTGAATGAGGGGACATTCCATCCACCCCCATAATTGTCGCTTTGAAACAAATTCAAATTAAATGAGTAATGGATCTAATTAAAATGGCAGTGTGTCTTTGCTGAGAGCAGGGTGGTGCTCAATTTCCAGAGCCAAAGCAGTTCAGGGTTGACCCATCCCATCCTTTCACATGGCCTGCGCATAAATCAGCCCATACAAGATGTGTCCCAGCATCACAGTATATCCAAGCAGAGGGAAGACATTAGGAGAGGCAAAGTTTATTGGAGTGCATTTGACTTTTTATACTTCAACTGTAATCTGGGAGAGTCCAAAACAACCTTAAAATCCCTCAACAATTTAGATAATCTGTGCTTGTGGGTTTTCTCCCATAAACAGTTCCACTTAACAGACTGAATGTACATTTATCTATAATTTGCTTGGGTTATGACTGTCATTGATCAATTAGATTTAAGGAATTTTACATATTGGCAGCATATGTACTTTAGATGCAACAATGCTGTTTCTAAAAAGACAAGTCAAGAAAAAAATCTCACCCTCAACATCCAAACTGACTGTGTCTTGTGTGTCTTCAATCCCATACATCACTTCACAGCGGTATGTCCCAGCATCGCTGGCCCGAAGCTTCACCATAGTCAGAGAAGCATCCCCGATGTCTTCCGGATGGCTCTGCACAGATACACGGCTTCTGTACCCCGAACCGATCTTAATGACGCCGTTTTGGGTGACAAGTACGGTCGACTCGACACCCCCCTCAATTTTGGTCCATTTGATACGCAGGTAATCTGTTCCCGAGGCATTTCTATTTCTAGGTCCAACAGTGGGGATGATGGAGAAGTAACACGGCAGGGTCACTTTCCCGGAGAGCAAGCCGCTGACAGGACGCATCACCAATAACGTGCTAGAGACTGAGAGAACGAAAGGCATGAGATGTTATACACACAGCTGCATCCACTGCAAAGCACAGGAAATCATGCCTTACTGTGTTTATGATAATTGAGCTGACAATTATTTTACTGCCTCTGTGAAGCCTACGGGTGAGCACACCAGAAACTACTTTCCTGTGGAAGGACGGATAACCTTGCAGGGAGGACGTTCAAAGGATCATAACTGACAGAAAAATCACCATATACTCGGACCAACAATGTGAGAAATGCTTTGGACAGGTGGGATTACCCCTCAGGGTAGCACACCACCGTGTGAGAGCATGGCCTCTCAGAGTGATGAAGTCAAGCCATCTGTTTGCACCAGACTACAAGAAGATCCTAATTAAAAGGTATAGGTGCCTGGAAGTAAACCATTAGAGGCAGCTGGGGGACAATAGCTTGTGGGAATGAGAGTTTAAGATCTGCTGCACTACAGTTTAACTAGTTTAGGAGAAGCATTGACAATAATTTTACAAATAAGTTGAGTTTTATTGAATGAAATGAAATCATACAGATTCCAAAAAAAGCATGTATGTATTCACGTGAATCCAACCACCTTACATAAATAAATCAAATTTCTACCCTACATTTTTAATAACTATTGAACATGTAGATATGTATAAACACTTTAACACACGTTAAATAAAAGAAAAGCATAAAAAGCTTACCAGGTTCAGTCGTTGTTTGGTATATGAAGACCAACCACAAAATGTGTTTTATATTTAGCAACATCTTCCTGTATATGAGGTGAAGAGAAGAATCATTGAATCATTGATATGACAAGTCACTTAAATCGAGCTGTATACTGAGATGAATAACATTTGCTATCTATTAAGACTCGTATGCTGCACGACTTTACTCATCTGAGGCGATTTGGTGGTCATGCAAAGTGTTTCCTCTCAGAGGGTGGGTGGCGGAATTGAGTATTCAGTTGCTATAATCCCCTGCGGGGGGTGAGGCACAAACTTTTGCCACCGCCACACTACAAAAGTGGGGCTCAGAAGACTACCCACTGACCATATGAGAATGAAAAGTGACGTAAAACAACCCAAAACTTATGTGCGGTCTTTCACTACTGTGAAACTACGTGGCACGTACACGAAAGTTCTTTCTTTATGTTATTTCATGCAGTTGTACATTTTCCATTGTTTATTCCTTGCCTCGTGCCGTATGAAAAAGTCAGCTCTTTAAACGTGCCATTTTAAGTTGAATTGCCGCCTTAACGTTTAAGGAAAATTAAGTGATGGAAACGTGCAGTGATGAGGTCACATCACTTTTGACCACTCCGAATTTCATTACTGAAATCTCATGAAACTGAGTAGAAATGAATCTTTGTGACAAAAACACATGGAAGCAGATATTACAGTGCACGAATACTGCAATAATCTATGTAAACTGTATCTACTTACAAACGTTTCCAAAAAAATCGGACACATTCATGCATTAAAATTATCATTGTCATTCAAGAGGTCGTCTAAGAACAGAGACATCATCACCTTTCATTCACGCATGTGTGCGCGCTCTAGTATTTTGCTCCTGTTGCTACTGCTGTTGGAAGTTCCTCACTCCATAATAATTAGATTCCCCAGTCTACAGTTAAAGTTTCATAGTCAATTATTATCTGTGAACAAATTCAGAAGTGTCTTGCCCCAGGCAAGATGCCCTAAACGGAGCTGGCACATATTACTAGTCACGCCCCATGATGTGTACGGTCAGCATCAGAGATGTGAAGGATTGTTAACGAGTCTTTAGCAGTACTTTATTAATTCAGTGGATCTCTTCGGATATTTCTACTTCTGCACTGAGTGAGGTTATGGGAATTTTCAATACTTCAGTGTGACTCAGGTTAAAATATTGTAGAACAGTATTTATGCTATTCCATATTTTTAAAATACTATAAAATAATAACTGAACAACAGAAAACAAATTATAACAATAATACCAACAATAACAAGAGGACTGAAGAGGAAGGCTGAAAAACAATCGCTAAAAACACTAGTATTTTAAATTATTTTCTAATTTATATAAATTTAATCATATTATGTCGTGACATTATGCATTTATACATTAAGCAATTAATTACTGAATAACTTTGACTGACGACAGTGTCATAACATACACAGAAATGTACAAAATAATGAATGAATGAAATACTGTACCTTTCCTGAAAGTTATAATTCCAAACGCAAATAAATGTTACTTAATCCCAGTTCACAGTGAGTCCACATGAAATCTTCATACGTGTCTCCCTGTATCAGGAAAAAAACGTGTGTTCTCCTTCTCCTCAGTTTGATCTTCCTGGACCGTATGTTGCTTGCTCTGGTCCGGACACAAAATGTGAACGCTAACAGCAAATTCAAATCCATTTTACACCCTAAATAACTTCGTCAGGGATTAGAGGAGGGGCTCACTGCCCACCCGAAAAAGTGAGTGGACACCAAGGAAAAGGGAGGCGCGGGGAAAGTGACTGGGACACACGTCACAGGTGCCCCGACTAGACAAGGACACACACACAAATACGATGCAAGCTCAGAGCATTTACATCTAAATAGGAACGAATTGCATTTAGAAGAGCGTCACTTTGCCCTAAACATTTCGAAGTGCAGAGCACTTAAGTGAATGTTAACCTTGATTATATAGCAGCATAATTAAATATTAATTTATTTTGGATCAAGTTAAACTTTTAAATGGTCTATTACTGTGGTTCCAAACAAACGAGTGAGTTTCCCTTAGGTTTAAATCTCAGGTAATAACTCAAATGACATGTTTTATAATGAATGACGAATTACCAAGGATCACGTGATCATAAACAGCAAAATTACTAGAGTCGAATAAAAGGATAAAGTCTTAAATCTGGCAAGTGAAAAAAATATCCACGTGACAGTTTCTCAAAGTCATCATTTCTTTCCATGTTAACACTTTATTACAAGTTACGAATTATTTCTGTATTAATTTAATCTCAACAGTTATTTGGTGGATTGCATGTATCAGACAGTTGCACCTCCACACGGGGGAGAGACCGCACTGCGGCACTAGCTGATAAGAAAGAGCAACCGGATGTTCTAAAGGTTATAAAGTGACGGGGTGAACTTTAAGACAAGTTCACGCTGCAATGCATAAATCACTTTGATATGTATTTTGTTGTTTTTAATTATTTAATTAAGTCTAATTAAATATAACGTAATCACTGTAAGTAGTGCATTTATAAATAATGAGTTTTAAAAAATGAAAACAAACAAACAAAGAAAGAAATAATTAGCTAAAAATCCACCTTCATTACTTGTCTGAATATATTTTGACATGTTTATATTGTGTTCAACAGATGGTTCTAATTAATTATAATTTAGTATGGTAAGACTGTGTTAGAAACATGAAAAAATAATAAATTTCATCTTATTTTTTTTAACTTTCGAAAATGTGAAATTTAATTTAAAAAAAAATTATAATTAAAAAATGGCTTGGACAGCCAATTTGTTTGTTCTTAAGGCAGCAACTGAACTTAAAATTGTATACACAAAAATTCAATACATCAACAGAAAGAATATGGATGATTCAGCATAAAAGAAAGAAAGAAAGAAAGAAAGAAAGAAAGAAAGAAAGAAAGAAAGAAAGGATAAATTGATAATATGTACCATTTGGGTAATAATATGAATATTTTAGGTATTATTATGTACCCTTTAGGAGTAAATAACATACATAGGTGTATAGTTTGAAAGGGTACCTCAACAGTGAAAGCTTTTCTTCCACACTTTTTTTACGAGAGTGTGGATACTAATCACTATTTTTACAGACAGCAGTGCATGAGTCCTTACCACAGACAGTTAATATCTAAACTGGCCAAGATGTGCATTTCCAGGTCAGTGCTTTACTGGCTTATTTCCTTCCAAGATAACAAATTGTAAGTTCAGCTGGAAAAGCTCACACTCCTCACCCAAACCCTTTTACCACATGGGTCAGTGCTTTGACCATAACTCACCTCCATTTACACCAAATGATTGGACATGGTCATCCAGTTGCAACTCTACACTCCTCTCTGACAGATCAAACTGGATGTTTACCCATCACCTAAAACTGGTCAATCATTTAATGTCTATTTTTGGGCACGTTTCCCAAAAGCACTTGCTACAGTAAGTAAAAAAAATATTATGGACTTTCCAAGTATCATTGAATATTACAGACATACAAAGAAACTATATCTACAAGAAGAGCCAGAAGACCTATATTGGATCAGAATAGTAGGTTGTTGATTACATTGTGCAAAAACTGAAATGGCAACTTTCAGGTTTGACATTATTTCCAAGACACGAAGGACCATATTGTCTTTATGTCATATCACACAGACATACCATTAATTCTCAGTCAGTGACTCAGTCAACCACTGCATCATAAACGCACTGAATATTAGCTCAAACCAGATGATAACCAAGGGCTACAGCTAGAAATTGTCTTTTAAATGAACCTTCGCAAACCACCAGAGACCCTCTTACAAATCCACAGTTGTGATTATGTAGAACAGTTATATGTATAACAAGACACAATATGCATGTTACAGCAAGCAACAAGTGTTTTGTCACTTTCCCCGACAACCCTCACCAGTCTTTGTCCAGACATGCTGCATAATCACATGACTTATGTTGGGAAAACATGGTCTTTGGAAAAAAACATAAATTCAAGACATAAATACAAACACAATACAATACAAACACAATAATGCAAGTCCTATAATTACAAACTATGACTATGTTGATACTGTCTAACTATTAAATATTCTGCTCAAGGTTCACAGAGTGTGGCCGTTGTGTCAGCTTCGACTCTATATTCTGAACAGGTCTGTCAGTAATGCTCTGTTAGCTCCATTCACCATTTCCCAAGCACATTAAAAGCAATAGAAAGCGAGGACTAATTCAGAAGAGTTCATTTGTACCGTCCCGTCTGTGGAAAGCAGGAACTACATCACAATGAGCACATGTAGCCACAACAGATAAAAATCACTGAAGCAGTTATATCGAGTGTTAGTTGTTATCATATGTAATGCCTAAATTTGGATTCTTTTACAATGCCTTTATAACATTTTTGGATCTTTTAAGTTTTGGTTACCTGGACTTTCAGTGGAGGGACTGACTGAAATGGTGAACGTGATTTGACCAATCACGTTCCTGGATCAACATGCTTGTTGAACCTGGAACAACACTCCAATCAACCAACACTCTAATCTACACTGTTGTTATTCAGCTATCATTTCCCTCTGATTTTAGGGGTAAACTATGAGCAGGGTGAGGTTTAGGGGTAGGGATAGTGTTAGGTCTATGTTTTTGGACAGTAACGTTTTTCCAGGATCAACAAAAGACGTCGGTCTTACTTGGCAAAATCACAGTAAAACCTCTCAGGTTTCATTAAAAATATCTTAATTTGCATTTTGAAGATGAACTAAAGTCTTATGGGTTTTGAACAACATGAGGGTTAACAAATGATGACAGATTTTTCATTTTTGGGTGACCAGTCTCTTTAATGACCAAACAGCTTCACTTGCATAATCCCATTGAACATTAAACAGAGAAATAACAAATAACGTAAGTACAAAAACAAATACATTTTTTTTGTAGATACAGTATATATTAAAGAGTGACCTTTGACTTTTATTGTATATTTACAAGCACATATTCAATTTTAAGAGCATATACTGGGCCCTAAGTGCTAGAATCTTTAGGAGCAAGGAAATGTAACTATAATGATAACTATATTATCATCCACACCAACAGATTGGTGGTGATATGTTGAAGTCTGAAGTATTTTGATTGGCTGTCAATGTTTTTATTATTCATCAGCTGGAAAAAAATCATTTTGATTCCATCAACATTATGTTATAGCTGCAGTGTGGATTTTGCTATTCTGTTACAGTTAGAGTAATTTGTAAAATGTTTTGACTATACCTATTGTTACAGTTTTTATTCTTGGTGTAAAAGGCCTCAATTTACCAAAAAACCCAGATACCAAACTTTAAAATTCACTATAATATACTTCCACTATAGGTCAGGGTTGTTAAAAAAAATGGAGATCTTGAGCAGAAACCCAGCTGAGCTGGAGTTTCATTGAGCCTGGTTCAGATTAAAAATGTTTATGTACCACTCCATTTGACATGTGGATCACATATATAGTTTAATACATTTATGTATTTTAAAATGTCAAAATTAGAATAATACTTTAATTATATACAGTATAGAGCTATTTTGGATCAGCACCAAAGAAAGCTTTTGTTGGACTCACACCAAAGAAAGCTCACATGCTGAGTTTTGCTAGTGGGAAGAAAGAAAAAAAGTGGTCATAAAGTCTATTACATTATTTAAAAGAAAGGGAAAGGCAAACACTGAAAACCACACATGCAAATGCAAGTTACACCAACCAATCCTTTACCTCTTGAAGGTAATTATTAAATCTCATACATTAAGTTTTATTATATTTGTACTGAGAATAATCAAAGCTGCTGTAACATTATAAACAGTAATAACAACATTAAAGCGATAGTTCACCCAAACTAGAAAATTCTGTCATTAATTACTCACCCTCATGTCATTCCAAACCGGTAAGACCTTTGTTCATCTTCGGAACACAAATTAAGATATTTTTGATGAATTCCGAGAGCTTTCTGGCCCTGCATAGACAGCAACGCAACTGACACGTTCAAGGCCCAGAAAGGTAGTATAAACATTGTTAAAACAGTCCATGTCACATCAGTGATTCAACCATAATTTTATGGAGCTTTTACTGCGCAAAGAAAAAAAAACAACGACTTTATTCAACAATTTCTTCTCTTCAGTGTCAGTCTTTGATGCACATTCACAAGAGTCCCGTGACGTTTTCAACAAAAAATATCTTTATTTGTAATTCACCAATTTCAGAATTTTCATTTTTGCGTGAACTAAACTTCTAACACTGTTAGTCCACAGTGACCTTTACAAACCAATAGTACATAGAGTGTTTCTACAGTAACTTTGTCCTTACATTGACAAGTACTTGTGAGGCTGTGCTCATTGTCTCTGTCTGGTCGTGTCTGTCACACATCTCACACTTGCAGGAATGTCCTGTTTGCGTCTGTCAATGTGGCTGTAAAGCAATTAAGGGTAATTAAGAGGTTTTCTTAAGGGTGGACTAGAATAAGGGTGAATAAGGCCCAGAGCTACAGAAATGATTAAACCCACTGGCAGGACATAAATTTGTATTCTAGGCCAAAATAAACATTACGTTTTGTGTATATAATAAATCTGTAATTTAAATAAATAAGTTATTACTTATGCCATGTTTTTGTAATTTTTTTTTATTTTTATTTTTTATTATCTCTAAATCCACAAATTGTCAAATAATTTTCACATAGTACCAATAACGTTTTGTACCAATAAACATTTCGCAGAAGCATATATTTTCAAAATCTATTTTTGAATGACTTTAACTCAAAGTCTTTGAAGTATTCCTTTCAAGAACTAAGGGGTGAAGCAAAGGTTAGCCAAATTAGTGTTCTCAGCTAAATTACAACAGCTTGTACTGTGAGGGATATCGTTTTGTGATTTAGGGGAGGGTGACCAGAGATAACCCAAGTGACTCCACTGACACCATCCTGCCTGCTTCTTTGACCTCCAATTCAGGCTTTGACACCCTTCCAGAGCAGCAGTATATCTAACATTCCACAAAAGCAGGGGTAACAGCCAATTACATTCATTTAAATTTGGCTGAGGAAAACAATTACTCACTGGTTTTGAAGCCACTGTATGCAAGGGTGTCTATGGGAACCACGCCATTCAGACTATTACGGTTAAAACACAGTTTAAGTGATGAGACTGTAGGAGAATCTTTCCAAAAGTCATCTGTTCATAAAATCTGTATGCATAAATTATTTTGAAGATGTGAGTATATGATAAACACCTTTCCTTTTCCTAACCTGCACAAAGATGGGATTGTTGTATTTTGTCAGGGCTGTGTGTATGTACTTTGAGCATTACATCAAGTATTTCACATGAAGATGTTTCACTGAGCTCATGGAGCTAATTTCTAGGACACTGAAATCCAGCACAGAAACATAAAGTTCCTCCCTGATTGCTAAAATGTCTCAGAAATAGCTTCACATTCCCTCACAAATATGACTAATACCAAATATGTTGTCTTATTTAGCTCGTCACTTCATCTCTATTTGAACTAAAACATTTTAGGGAAAAAAACTAATATAAAAGTAATATAAAAGATCTTAAAGTAAAAATAAGAAAAATAGAAATGAATATAGAAAAACATTTTCATTTTCAAGAGTTGGGAAGCACAGATGTTATCATGGTAAAATAGGTATTAAGATTGATTTTATGTTTTCTACGTAAATCTGCAGTATTGCACCTAAAAGTGGCTTCTCAAACTGACCAGTAAAGCATATTTTTACAATATGACTTAAATGCCTTACAACCACAACAGGCGTCCATTGATTGTTTGTCTATTTCCAAAGCATTCCATGTACAGAGGTGCTTTTAAATTACATGAAGTTCTGTCAACAATGCATAAAACACTCAAGAAGCTCGCAGTGACACTATGTACTCATAAATGACACTGACGTATTTTTTGATATTTTGAAATTTCAGGGGAAGCCCATGCGGTCTTAAAGCAACCACCATTGTGCGTATAAGAAAGACAATTCATCAGTAACACCCCTCCCAAAATAAGAAATGTTTGTAAGTTGCCTTGTGGATGTAATTTGCCCTCATTGCTGATTTATTGAAGACTCAATGGTCTATTTACTGCGCTATTTCCAAGAAGTCCTCAGCAACAGCACTAGGCACGTCATCTTTAATGCTACCATGAAAGGTTTGTGTTGATATACTCATTAGAGTGGCCTTCCCGGGATGGGCTCTGGTCTGATTAACAGTCCTTTGTCCTTTGATGGTCTAAACATGCTCTGCATATATCAACTTGTCAACAGACTTACGGCCTGGTCTTATTTAGATGACTCAGAGTGGAATAAATACTATATATTTTTATAAAAGTTACTAGAGCAAGAAGAATTTCAGTGGAAACATTAGCTTAAAATATGCAACGAATGAATCAGGCGTTGGAAGACAGATTGTAACAGTGTAAATTTTATTCTTTGGGGCATGTTACTTTAAAAAAGTAATAAGTTATAGTTACTAGTTACTTCTCACAAATAGTAACTGAGTTAGTAACTAAGTTACGTCATTATAAAAGTAACTAATTACCAGGGAAAGTAACTATTGTGTTATTTTAAAAAAAAAATGTTAAAATGTGTCAGATAACTTGGATGCCCCCAATATTAAATATGTTAAATGAATGAAATTTAAATGAAATGAATGGCATTTTTAGTTCACTCACCAGATATGTAAAGCTTAATGGCACAGTTTTTTAAATATCTGAATGTACACTTAGCATCAGTCAGTCAAGCATTATGATATGACATTATGATAATTTAGCATTAAATTTTAGTCATTACAATTTTAGTAATTAGAATAATCATGTATGAATGCATATTTGTCATATTGACTGAACTTAGGACTGGTGGTGGTGCTTAAGATATTGTTTGTAATTTAGTGTTTCTATAAAGAAAGGGGAAAACAAAAAAATAATACTGAAAAGATAACAAAACTACTATGAATCCTACTACTAATAACAATATAAAACGCACTAAGGATTAATGAGCTGCTGGGTTCATGAATATTAATCACGTTGTCTGCGTTCACTCGAACTGATTTGCTGAAATCAAAACGGGTGATATTAGGTGATCGCCAGCCAATGACATTGCCGTTTGCCCATTAGTTCCTACTACCAGAGAATTTGGCAGTTCTTAAATGCTGAAGAATTCCAAAGGAACTTTGTTATTTTGACAGGAAAATACAGCAAATATCGTTTGGATGTGGCACATCAACTCTGCATGGCATACAGTAGTCAGCATTTGAAGTGGATCAAAACCTTCCATCAAAGTTGTCCTAAAACCAAAACAATACCCATTCCTGTCTTATGACAATTTTGCTAAAAGGTTTTGGTCCACTTCCAAAGTTGGCTACTGTATAAGACTCTCTCACTCTGTATATTTCTTTGCGTGTGTGTGAGACAAAGCAACGGCTAGAGTCACACTAGAGTTTACGGTTCTGCGCATTCCATTCAGATGAACTGAAAAATATAATTATAATAATATTATAATAAATTATAGTAACGCCGCATTTTATTGTCAGTAATAGGGCTGTTCGATTCCAAACTTTTTGCAATTCCGATTCCTGGTTCTGGAATGGATAAGAATCAATGTTGTTTTCGATTCTTGTTTTTTTATACTGGAGGAACCTAATTTCGCCATGACTGTAGGATATACATGTCTTAGAAAGTAGCCTTATCATAATATGAAGCTTTATTTTTAAAAAATTATGATAAATTTCTGCATTTAAATTGTAATTTTGCTGCATTGCCCAGGAAATTAGTCACAGCCCACAGCCCAGAAGTGGACATGCGTTTATTGCATGAATTGAACAAGGTTCAGCTCAATGATGTTAACTTCGACAGTATGCTTTGCACAAAATTAACAAACTGTACACAAACAAAAAAAACAGAACATTAACAACAACACTGATATAAGAGCTCGAGGTCTATCTGTCAATCAGATGCGCTCTCGGCCACTGTGTTCTTGATGTTTTCTTTCAGAATTTTCATTGGCTGACAGAAAAGTTAAGAAATAGCATTTTTTTAAAAGAAGGAAATATGATCAATACCCTCCAGTACGTCATGATCTATTCTGTCGTGCGGCGGTCAAAATTGGGGACAATATAAGTCAGTTCCACCGTAAAATAACTTCTGAATCGTTTTTGAACTTGTTCATTAAAACGATCTATCCGAAAGAACCTTTTCGTGGAAACGAATCAGACTTTTAATCACTATTAGCGAGGAAGAGGCATTAATGGATGCTCAACAGACGGGTGCATCCTCAAACTCAGACGAGCTCAGTACTGACTCTTTTCAAGTTTATTTTCGTAAATCGACGTTCAGCAACGTTAGATGACAGCAGCCTAGATATGCAGCCTTTGTGTGTTACAGCCTTTCGTTTGAGAGGCGCCCATAGATAAGCTTTGCTGAACTGAAAACGGCTCTGAATGGGGAGTCGATTCCCCTTGATGGAATCGACTCTCGATTCCCAATGCATCGGAATCGATTCTTTTTGGAATCGATTCCCAGCCCTAGTCAGTAATGGTAACTGCGTTGTAACGAGGGAAACAGTAATTTGTTTGATTACTCGCTACTGAAACATAACATCGTTATTCCCATCGTCTGTGGTCCCAGTTACCAGCTCAGCTTCAAATGAAAGCTTTAGTGTTTTAAAACTCAGACATGCCGTAAAATGAAGACATTTCATCATAATTCAGTGGCAAACGTTGTGGGAAAATAAGCTAATATCATGTCTTATTCCTCCCTCCCTCATATACCCACAAGTGACAAATGAAGCTTGTTCTGAGATGATGGACTCAATTAAATTAAGCTTATTTTTATCTGTTTGTTTCTCTCTCTCACTGATCTGTGCAATCCTGTCCTTTAAACTTTGACAGCTTAGAAACATATTTCCATTCCCTTGCCATGTAAACAGAAGACCCCATGCGGCCTCAGACACGTACACAAACACATACTCAAGCCAGATTTTAAGAAGGTTTAATACGCAATGTTAAACTTTGAAATTTGTGTTACAAGACAGTTGGTGGTCATACTGACCAACCTGTCATGTCATGGGTGCTGGGGAAGGGACATTAGGCAGGACTAGGACATCTCAAAAATACCTCATGGTCTAAAGCTGCTTATAGGGAAATGAAGTCAGCTTGTAAGCACAGGGTGGGAAACGTTTCTTAGTCACTTCAGTGCCTCATTTCTGCACATGCAGAAAAGGTTCACTAAAGTAAGAACTAAAGTTAACTGAAGACATACTGAGACTCTAAAGATTTACAATGAAAACGTGACTGCTTACTATACAAGTTATTATACAGTATATATCTGGTGTTGTAAGCTTTTTTATTTGAACTAAATGTTAATAAAGTTAAAGGGATAGTTTACTAAAAAATAAAAATTACTCCATGATTTACCCTTAAAGCATCCTAGGTATATATGACTTTCTTCTTTCAGACGAATACAACTGGAGTTATATTAAAAATCCCCTGGCTCTTCCAAGCTTTATAATGGAAATGAATGGGTGATGAGATTTAATAGTCCAAAAGAAAAGCCAAAAAAAATGCATCCATCTATCATAAAAGTATTCCACATGGCTCCAGGGGTTAATAAAGGCCTTCTGAAGTGAATCAATGTGTTTGTGTAAGAAAAATATCCATATTTAAAACTTTATAAACCAGAATCTTTAGCTTCTGCTAACTGTCATAAACACGTTCACGAGAGAGTGGCGTTCCAGTGGATGATGTAGGATGTAGTCGAAACGTGGAAGTGATGAACACGGAAGCACACAGGAGAGAGTAAAACAAAGCATGTTGGAGGATGTTGTGGCAATTCTTAATTTCAATGAAGGTATAAGACAAAAGTCTTCTGAAGAATTATTTTCTTGCAAAAAATAGTCTACAGTCAGTCATACAGTCATTCATGTTGCCCTGCAGAGTGTGACGACTAGGAAATACATTGACTCAGCATTTATACCCTAATCAAATCAGGAATGCGCCTATTTATCCAGTCATAAGGCATGTTCAACATTGTGTCCATTTAAGGTATCTAACTATCTTACTGTATCCTGAATGTGTTTTTAAGTGTTTAATGCAAATGAATTTCTAAGAGGTTTAGATGTCTAAGAGGCTAAAATAACATTTTCAATCTCACATTTGTCTGCACACACACACATTTCCTGTTGGTCTTTTAGTACATCAAAAAGCATTTAGACAGTCTAAAGAACACGTTTTGGTAAAGTAAAACAAATAATACCTATAATAATAAAATTTCCCTCACAGAGGATTTCAATATAAGCCAACTTAGCTCTCGCGAGACAACTCTCTCATGAATGCACGTATGACTGTTAGTGTAAGCTAGAGATTACGGTTTATAAAGTTATAAATATGGATATTTTTCTAACACAAACGCATCGATTCACTTCATTTTACCCCCCAGAGCCATGTGGAGTACTTTATATGATGGATGGATGCACTTTATTGGACTTCTTTTGAATTACTGAATCTTAATAGCCAGTCACTGCCATTATAAACCTTGGAAATTTTTAATATAACTCCAATTGTATTTATCTGAAAGAAGAACATTATATACAAATAGGATGGCTTGAGGGTGAGTAATTTTCATTTTTACATGAGGTAATTTTCATTTTTAGGTGAACTATCCTTTTAAGACTTGGGCCTCCCCCGGAAGTTTGCTGAGGCCCCCTATAGTGGGCCCTGGCCCCCTGGTTGAGAACCACTTATTTAGAGAAAACTGGCTAAAATGGTGTCCCATGACGCTAAAGATCTGCTGCTGTTACATATGTACTACATATGCTAGTATTAGCCAATATTATTCTGTAAACATAAATTTCAAATTAATAATTTACAAAAATTGAAAAGACATAAAAAAAAACATAAGAAACTATAACATATTCAAGGAATGCCACTCAGCAAATCAAATTCCAAGGCTAGAACTAATGACTTACAAATAATGATAAAAAAGAAAATGAAGTAGGAAACGAAACAAGTGGACCAAACCATTTAAACTTTTACAATGGAATGCCAATTCAATATTCCTCTAGAACACTTTTAAATTTAAAGACTGAGATAAATTTTCTACATGCACAGTATGTAGGTCCATTATAATTATTATAAACACTTCAATGATTCACATCATCATTAAATACTTCTCATTTTTGGCCCACGTTCTCAATGGCCAAACAGACTTGACATCTGATTTTTCCTCTGCTCTCCTCTCATCCACAGCTGTGTGACGATCATGTGCTATGACATAAGCCTGATATACTGACTGCAGTACATTAGCAGGTACGGTACAGCCGAATAAAAGAGTGAGAGCTCAGTGATGTTTGGAAAAGGCTGTTTTAAAGTGATTTATGATGGCACAACATATACACTACCGTTCAACAGATTCAACAGACTGGGGCGTTTTTTTTTTTTTGTTTTTTTTTTACAGAAATTAATGTTTTTATTCAGCAAAGTTGCATTAAATAGATGAAAAGTCACAGTAAAGACAATTGTGATATTAAAAAATATTTATATTTAAAATGTTAAGAGCCAGGGGTGTAAACTTTTGAACAGAATGAAGATTCTACATTTTTCTTATTTTGCCTAAATATCATATTTTTTATTTTTCATATTTAGTACCGCCCTTCAGAAGCTACAGAGGATACTTACATGTTTCTCAGAAGACAAAAGTTAAATTTACCCTGCTCCTTAAATTCAAAAAGTTTTTACCCCCCAACTCTTAATGAATTGTATTTCCTTCTGAAGCATCAGTGAGCGTTTGAACCTTCTGTAATAGTTGCATAGGAGTCCCTCAGTTGTCCTCAGTGTGAAAAGATGGATCTCAAAATCATACAGTCATTGTTGGAAATGCAGAAAAACCAAAGAATTTGTGGGACCTGAAGGATTTTTCTGAAGAACAGCAGGCAGTTTAACTGTTTAGGACAAACAAGGGACTCATGAACAACTATCACAAAAAAAAAACAAAAAAAAAAAACAGCTGTGGATCATTCAGGTAACAACACAGTATTAAGGATCAAGTGTATGTAAACATTTGAATGACTATTATTTTATCTTGTGGACTATATGTAAATGTCTTTTAAGTAAAATATCTTATTTAAGTAAGTACTAAGTAAAAAATAACATGCATTTTCTATGATACCTCTTTTTTTGGCAAAATAATTAGCATTTTGCAGATTCTTCCAGGTGTATGTAAACTTTTTACCTGAACTGTAAATGCAGCTTTGGTCAACATAAGAAACATTTTAAAAATATTACTGACCCCAAATTTGAAAGATAGCGCAAGCTACTTTGTAAATCGTGCTAAAATCCTCGCAGTAAACAGAATCAGAGAAATAAACAGAGCCTCCATTAGACAATGAAATTTGCGAGCGACACCCACTACTTGTGAGCAATGGAAGAAAAACACAAGCACTACAGTGTGCTCATTACAAATACATCAAGGCGCGATAAACCACTATTTTAACAATCCTCTCCTGGAAGGGCAGACCACCCAGCTATACAAATAAGTGTCAATTCAGCCCAGGACCCTGTTCTCAGTTGTTCCCTCAATAACACATGCAGACCCTCATAAAAGAGGATGTATTAAGATGTCACCAAGTGATCCACGACAGAACGTCAGAGGAACTAATGCTCTTTTATAGGGTACATTTCCTGCAGGACAAGTTTTTGGATAACTCATACACCCCCTAGACTGTGACAGACATTGTTATCAATTATATTCTGCTTAACTTTTTCCAAATTATAGTTTCAAAGCTGCACTCACTTTATTCCTGAATCATTCTTTGTTCTGCAACATAGAGAGAGAGAGAGAGAACACTCATTCGAGTAATAGGAGATTCTAAGTCATCTGTGTTTAAACAGAGTGAGATGTGTTTATGACTCCCTGCCTACTCTCCTCAAACAAGGCTGGCCTGGGAGGATGCACTGACCTAACATTGCTTCTCAAGAGAATAACTAGCGCCAACACATACGCATGTAGACACATGCGCAAATTCTCTTACGTATACAGTATGTAAGTGCAAAATATATGATTGTAGCAACTAAGTGTTGTCATGATGCAACATAACTGTCTGTGCCTTTGTCTGAAGTGCCTTAAAGTGCATCCACAGTAAATATTTGAAGAGATCATATGCTCAAGACCACTACTTTAGTATTGCTACGAGCTAGTCTTTACTAATGGATCTGCAAGGATGCCGAACATCATAACATGAATAAAACTGTCAACACTTGAAAATGAAATGCTATAAGATTATGCTTACAATAAATGGTGAAAACCAGCGTCAAGAAGTTCAGGGCATAACAAAACCACAATCAAGCTCATTGTGTTTGGAAGCAGGGTTGGCAGTATCGGAGTTCCCTGCTGGACGTGGACGCCAAACCCTTCCCTCGTGTCTCAAGGGTCTCCTGTTGCAAAGCTGTGAGCCAATAAACACATTTCATAACACAACACTGTTCCTCCTGCAAATCTGTATGCATTCTAATATCTGATACGGCCTTGTATTAACTTCGTTTTCAGTGTGGAATAAGACCACAAGCCATCTCAAGCTCTTCCATGCTGAACCACATGAAACTTATTTAAAACAGATGCACCGCTTTGAAATTTGCCTTGATCACCATGCTAATAAACTCTTGTATGACCACTGCTCAACATGATGACACGAACTACAGTATCCTTTCAGATAAATGACACTGCTGCTTTCTGATGAAGTTCTAGGGGAAGCCCATACAGTTTTAAAGCAGCCTCCACAATACAAATTCCACAATGAACATTAATTTAACAGCAGCCTTTCCAAAAAGGACATGTTTGCGTGCTGCCTTAAATGCCATTGTCATTTCTGATTTACTGAAGTAATTAGCAGCCATAGTGCCTAAGAACAGAAGATCTTACAATTAATGTTCATGTTGTCAGTCAAAATCTGATTATTTGTGTATTCAGTTGGACCTAAATGACTGAGTGTCCACACCTTCTTCTTTTTTTTTTTTTTGGCAATGGCATTGCATTAGTATTGGGTACAGCTTATATGACAATAGGTAGCCACAGCACTGGAATAATACATTTTAATTGGTAGTGGCGGAAACATAGTTGGCAGTCATATGTGGCTTTATTTCATACTGCAATCTCCACCAGTCTCAAAATTTAGAGAAATACATAGACCAGGCCAGTTAGCAGTTTATATTATTTTTCCGCTTGACCTAAATTTCACAATATCACAAACTTGTTTCTGCAAAGACTTTCAGCTTGTTTCCTACAACAGCACCTGGCATGTTTACATTCGAAGTGTCATGAGAAAATGACATTTCGTGAGAAAAGCTACGCAAAGTCTAATCAGAGCAGTCATACTGAAATGAACTTCCAGAAATGTGATTTGAATTGGATTTCAAACAATATGTGAATGTAGCTTGAAACTGATTTTTTACCACTTACAACTGCTAAAATATGATCTGATTATGGATTATTTTTCTCAGAATTGTGAGATATAAACACACAATTCTGAGAAATAAAGTCAGGATTGCGAGATATAAACTCGCAATTCTTTTTTAAACTTGCAATTCTGGGAAAGAATTCTGAATTGTGAGTTTATATCATACAATTCTGACTTTATAAAATGCAATAGCGTGTTTATCTCACAGTTCTGAAAAAAAAGTCAGATTGCGGTTACTGAATTGTAAGATACAAACTCGCATTTGCGGAGGAAAAAAGTCAGAATTGCGAGAGTCAGAGTTTTTATCTCGCAATTCTTACTTTATTTCTCACAATTTTGAATGAATATCTCACAATTCTGAATTTATAACTCAAAATTGAGTTTATATCACGCAATTCTGAGAAAAAAAGTCAGAATTGTTAGTTTATATCTCACTATTCTGACTTTATAACTCACAATTGAATTTATATCATGCAATTTTGAGAAAAAGGTCAGAATTGTTTCTTTATATCTCACAATTCTGACTTTATAACTTGTAACTGTGAGTTTATATCATGCAATTATAAGAATAATTGTATTGTTTGTTATAATAATTTTTTCCGCCTTACATTTTTTTTTTCTCTTAAGAAGTCGTTTCGCTTGGCATACACAGTACGTCACAATAGGGAAGAAACAATGAGTGCGAGTTCTGTTTCATGCCAACTTCAAATATCCCCTTTGTATCAATGCATCATGACCAAAGAAACATCTCATCTGTAAACAGTTTGGACAACTGGCAATTTTGTCTTATCCAAAAGGAAGAATAAAACTGGTCAGTTGTCTTACTGAGCTAATGCTAACCTGCACAGACTGATAAAAGGCTGAAGAAAATCACTGGTTACTGAGCAAGTCTGACCATCTTTATTGCTTTCTATGATGGATGATGGATACTCTGTTATTATGGAAAGTGACTTATCCTCTCTCTGTCTGTGTGAATAATCCTCAGAAAGTCCCTCTTTACATTTTCCCACAATGGAGAGTCAGTAATGATTTCCCAAAGGGAAACATCTTCCATTTTCCAGTTTTTGTGCTTGGGCTGGACTTGGTGGCAGATTTGGATGATTACAGGTCTGCAGTACTGTTTCTGCTTCTTGTTGTTAACATCATCCACAAAATATACCAACTGTTGACATGAAGTGCTATCCAGTACAGTTAATAACTTGTTTTAAAAGGGATTCCTTGAGCCTTGAAATATCAAGTAGCCTACAGTTCATAACATGATTATTAAAACCTAGTTCAGAAAGCTACCTGGCTAAATGTTATACTTCAATCAAAATCAATCAAATCATCACTAGGTTCCCACTCAGTTTTCTTTTTGACTTGTCAATTAGCAATAACATTTTAGCCTACTAACTACTTACCATATATCTTAGCATTTGGCATTGTTCTCTTATAATAAAATCATCAGAAACTATTAAAATTATAATAATAATAAATATAGCTGCAAGCTGCGATTACCGGTGTTCAACTGCTTTTAGGCATTTAAGCAAAAATGGAAAAAGACATATTGTTAAGCAAGTCTGTTACCAGCTAAATCACTGATTGAAAAAAAGCATTTCTGGCATAAAAATATGATGTTTTTGAATGTTTATGACTGTTATACCCAAGAATTTCACCTGGATCACGATCAAATCTGAGGCATGTGTTTTGTCCGGCGTGAGACAAGGATTCCATCGACATAAGACACTTGAGCCTGCAACTGGCGGTTTAGGAGTTATGAGTGATTTCGTACTTTTGTTTGCTGTAGCACCCCTGTCAGGCCAATTGGGGTGAGCCTTGGTCACGTTATCGGCGGTACAAATACTACCATCCGTCCAAGTTTCAAGTCTCTATGAGTTACGGTTTGGTCTGCAAGATCAGTTTTTCGTGGATATCACTGATCCATGACCATTCTAACAATTACAATAGGGTTTCAGCGCTACGCGCTTGAACTCCTAATAAACGTGCACCATATCTGCACCCGTTTTTAAAAAGGGCAAGTGTATGATGCATCAAATGCATAAATCTGTTATTGTTACCCAACAGCTTAAATCAGTCAAAAAGGGTGTGATTGGTTTGTGTTTATCTCTCAGTAAGCATGTGCAGTGTATTATTTGGTTTTGTTAAAAAGTCATATTTCAGATGTTATTAACTTCCATCTCTAATATCATTTTAAATCTCTTGTATTTCTGGGCTGTAACGCCCATCAGCTAAAAGGTCATCATCAACATTTTTGCCAAGCCAGCTGGTTGTGGGTAGATATTTGGACAGACCAAAGACAATTGATTCAGTGAGCTGTTTAGAGGGTGAGGGAACTCCCAAACCAATGAGCTCATCCTTTTTGGTGTTTGTTTGTACTATGTTGTTCGTAGGCTTTGTAAATGGACTGTGAAATTAATTAATAACAGCAAGGGCATACCTGCTATGAATTACACAGAAGTACTCTATACCTGTTTGATATGCACCATATGACATGCTGGGTTTCCCAATGTACAAAGTTATCTTTAAGGGGTTAATATAAAAGAAGTATAAAAGAGGAGATGGCTAACAGAGATTCCAACACATAATAATTAATCATTAATTGTTATTGTACATTACAAACATAAAAACTGACGGCAAATATGTTGTCATTGAAGGTAAATTAATGTATGTTACAATGCATGTTTGTGCAAAAATACAGATCTTGTTCTACAAATGTGACCCTGGATCACAAAACCAGCTATAAGGGTCAATTTTCACCTGAAAGCTGAAGAAATACGCTTTCCACTGATGTATGGTTTGTTAGGATAGGACAATATTTGACCGAGATACAACTATTTGAATATATGGAATCTGAGGGTGCAAAAAATCTAAATATTGAGAAAATCACCTTTAAAGTTGTCCAAATGAAGTACTTATTAATGCATATTACTAATCAAAAATTAAGTTTTTATATATTTACAGTAGGAATTTTACAAAAAATCTTCATGGAACATGATCTTTACTTAATTTCCTAGTTTTTGTCATAAAAGAAAAATCTATAATTTTGACCCATACAATGTATTTTTGGCTACTGCTACAAACACACCCCAGCGACTTAAGACTGATTTTGTGGTCCAGGGTCACAAATAGAGGTATAGCATATCAGTCGTCAAAAGGGTGAAACCACATTGTAAATCTGGGAATTTTAACCTTTTTTTTAATGTAAGCAATCAAATAAGCACACCATTCAAAATTTTTGAGTTTAAGATGTTCGGTAAGCTGTTTGTGAAAGAAGTCTTCTGTTCTTTCTTAAAAAAATAATCATCCTTAGTTTCCTGATTTCATTAAAACAAAAGATGCTCTTTGGGTCATTCTCAAAGCATCAGTTCAAGCAGTTTAAGTGCTAGAAATGAGAAAGTTAGAATAGATAAATTGTTAAATTGTTGAATATTGACTACATAATTTATATTTTTTCCACTAGTAGTATCAGATTTTTGGACACCATGTTATAAAAAAAATGTCACTTCATTAAAAATAATGTTAATTACTACTTATAGCTTCACTGTTCAGTGAAACAGAAAGACCCCATTTTAAAATCTATAGTCTATTAATAACCGAGTGATGAAGAGGACAGTTATATAGCTCAGGATGCCTGCCCACGCCGCTCCCCTTCGAGCCGTGGCATAAATCAGCCTTTATCTGAGTGCAGTCTGGGGAGGCCTGTGGCCTTTAGACCTGCTGAGAAAGGACTGTGAAACTGTAGGTGTGAAAGAAAAGAAATTCAGAACAGGAAAAATGTTACCATAACACACAGTGGGTGCAGGAGGAAGACGGCATTCCTCATCAACAGTTTACGTCTGTCACGCGTCCCTGAGAGCAAGCAGAGAGGAACAATGTGTCATTATAACTCTCACTGATTCATGTTCGATTTTGAAATACCCACACCCCAGCACAGATGGGAGATTGTAGCAGGTCACCGATGTTTGTGTGCTGGCAGAAATGTATATTACGCAATCTCTAAATAGCCAACATAAAGTAAATCTCACAATGGGAAATGTCTAATGTTTACAGAGGGGAAGAAAAACATCGTCAAAGGAATATGACAGCTACACAAAGCTTGAAACTGGCGTCCCAAATCTACAAAGGGAGTAAAGAGCTTGTTTCCCATTCTGAAAATAGAACGATATCTCTTCGAGATAAACACACAGATTTTAATGCACGTGTGGAGTGGGTGGGTGGGGTGGTGGGGGTCTTTTTACCAGAAGAAGAGTATCGAACGGAAACTGTGCCCCCTCAGTCTGGGAACCCACCTTGCAGAGGCGTCAGGCAGATAAAGAGTGGAAAATGCCCGATCAGCCAGGAGAACGCTATCTATCACAAGCGTCCCATGGCTTCCGGGACCAAAAAAGTCTGGGAAGAAGGAGATACACATGTGTGGGTGTGCGCTAAAGTGTATCCGTTTATGGGTGTGTGTGTGCACGCTTATGTACATCATATGTTTTGTTAGCATCCTACATGTTTGTTAACCATAAAATGTATAACATGATTAATACAAATACATGCAAATTGAACAGGGAAAAAAATGACCTTCCAAAATGAAAATTTTCTTGATAATTTACCCCCCCTCAGTGCCATCCAAGATGTTTGATGTCTTTCTTTCTTCAGTCAAAAAGAATTTAAGATTTTTGAGGAAAACATTCCAGGATCCATATAGTGGACTTCAATGGTGACCAATAGGTTGAAGGACCAAATTGCAGTTTCAACGCAGCTTCAAAGGGCTCTACAAGATCCCAGCCCAGGACTGAGGGTTTTATCTAGTGAAACGATATGTCATTATCTCAAAAAAAATAAAAATGTACATACTTTATAACCACAAATGCTTGTCTTGCAACACTTTCACGATTTGTGTAAACACGTTTGAAAGGTTACGCACGGCTAGTTTTAAAAAGGTAGGGTAGGGTGGGAAAACTGCATCTCGTTTTCTCCTTCAACTTCAAAATCATCTGATATTGTTGTTTTACCTTTTTTTTTTTTTTTTTAAAGGGGTCATCAGATGCCCATTTTCCACAAGTTGATATGATTCTTTAGGATCTTAATGAAAAGTCTATAATATACTTTGGTGAAAAATTCTCAATGGTAGTGTAAAACAACACCCTGTTTACCTTGTCAAAATGAGCTCTGCAAAAATCATCCCATTCTGAGGGGATTGCTCCTTTAAATGCAAATTAGCTCTGCTCGCCCCGCCCCTCTCTTCTCTGTGTGGAGTGATGAGTCCGTTTACTTTAGCCGTATTTAGCCGCGTTTAGCCGCTAAACTTGCTAACTAGCACATTATTAGGAAAGGCGATCACAAAGATTCATTAAAAAACCTTTATACTCACTTCTGCTGTAAGTAAGGATCACGAATGATTTGCGCGAACATAGACGGATATATGTAGATCGGGAGCCTCATTCCCTTCACAAACAAACATAATACACTGCATCTTCAGCAGCTCAGATGTCGGGAGTAAATGACGACCACTATGTTCATTATTACATCCAGCAACACAACACCTCAATCGCTCAGTCGGAACTATTGTTGTCTAACTTCCCTGCTCCGGCATCGTAACAATGGAGGTTGAACTGAGACAGCTGATCTGAGGTAAGACGCTCATGTCAATCAACTATCGTGGGAGCGGCCTCTGAGAATTAGGCTCGATTTGAAAAAAGGGATATTATTATTATGAAACTGCAGTTTGGACCTTCAACCTGTTGGCTATTATTGATGTCCACTATATGGAGAAAAATCCTGGAATATTTTCCTCAAAAACCTTGAAACCTGGAAGTGAACTTATCCTTTAAATGAATGAACCGATTCACCAAATAATGAACGTTTTCACATCATTTCTTCTGTGGGGGAAGATAGATGTATATGACTTTTTTTCTTTTGCAGAATACAAACTAAGATTTTTTATAAAAATAACCCGTCTCTGTGAGTCCATATAAAACATATGGATGGACCCCTTAAGCTGACACTTCAAAGTAAACACTATGGTAATGCGTTTGATCACAGTTGATAAATCAACTTCTTCTTAGGCGAAAGGTAGTTGTGTGTGACAAAAATGCTTATATTTGAAACTCTTAACCATCACTTCCGGCTAAATGTCATTTGCGGGTTTATGAAAGTGTTTTTAAGCTTTACGTCAGCACATTGTGAAGCATGACACACGCATGTTTTGAAGCTCATGCAAGAACCGTCAATTCTTGTACAATTTCACAACACACTTGCGTGTTGAGGCATATGTCAAGCCTGAACTCGTAAGCACACGTATGACAGTTGGTGATAGGTGTGTAGTTTTAAAAGATTAAAATATTAGTATTCTTCTGTCACATACACAATTGCACACTTAGTACACCTACTGCTTTTTTGCCAAGCACAGATTCTTGTACAGCACTGAACTTATACAGGTCTGTATTAGTCTCAGTGAAACAGGCATGAAGGCTTGTGCTTCTGAGACAGGTGAGGAGGAAGGCTGTTCAGACTTTTAGCCATCATTCACTGTTTGTGTTGGCCTCTGTCAGCTGCTGCTCACAGTGACGTTGTTGACACAGTAGAGGCTTCTGTCACTGGCCACATGATCGGCTGTTTACTCACCTCTCAGAACAACAGTAGGAGAGACAGCCTTTAAACAAACATTTCCTGAATTCCTCAAAGTCCTCGCATACAAGACAACATCATGTTTTCTTTGTTAAATTAAGGACAAATTGCAGATAAAATCTAATGAAAACACCTTTCACTTTATTTTGCTTATGCTGACTAATTACGCAGAACAATTCAGCACATATCGACAGGCTACACTGGACTGTCGATGATTAGTTGGTAATATGCAGGAGTTTAAATATCACAAATGAGCTCAAAACTGTTTGAATTCATCCAAAAATATTTTATACAGCAGCATAGTGTATGTCAGTTTTACATCAAATGATATAATGATATAACATCTCTATACACAAATAAGGTCAGTCAAACAAATGGATTAAAAGAGTGTTAACAACAACCTCTAATTTTCTCTCAGACTTTATTGTTTTCTTTTTCCATCTCTCCACCTTTCTCTCACACCCACACAGATTGGTGGTGTCACACTGAGGGTGGTCTGACTGTCATCACTTGATCTGTAGCTTAGCCATTAGTTCTTACTTAACACTTGTTTCTTTATTCACAGCCGGTTCCATTTCCAAAATACACTAGAACCGAATGACAATCCGTAAAGATTGTTTTCGCATGTTTTCTACCAGTCCAGACGTAATACGACCTTAAAGGGGTCATCGGATACCCATTTTCCAGAAGTTATGATATGATTCTTTAGGGTTTTAATTAAAAGTCTATAACATGCTTTGGTTAAAATTTCTCAATAGTAGTGTAAAACTTTTACCTTGTCAAAATCAGCTCTGCACACAGCAACCTGTTTGGTTGAATGTTCTTTTAAATGCTAATGAGCTCTGCTCACCCCGCCCCTCTCTTCTGTGGGGTGACGAGCCGTAATGTTCACTTTAGCCGCATTTAGCTGCAAAACTTGCTAACTAGCACATTATTAGGAAAGGTGATCTGCAAAGATTCATTAAAAAAAACTCTTATACTCACTTATATCACAAATGATTTGTGTGAACTTAGACGTATTTAGGCAGATCGGCGCATTCCCTTCAAAAACGAAAGTAACGTTAATCCTCTGCATCTTCAGTGGCTCAGATGTCGAGAGTAAATAATGACTGCTGTGTTCATTATTACATCCAACAACAGAACACCTCAATCGCTTAGGAGCCATTCTTGTTCAGACTGTTCAGACCTCACTCAGGGTGGGTCTAAGATAAGATGGCCGTGTCAATCAACTATCGTGGGAGCTGCATTGGTCTGTGTGATGTCAGAGAATGGCTTGATTTGAAAAAAGGGGATATTTATTACAGGGATTAAATAAAAACCACTGGGTGGATTTTTATCATTATAGGGTGGTTGTGTACACACACTGCCAACACACATTTATGTTCAAACAACATGTACAAGTAAATTTTGCATCTGATGACCCCTTTAAAATATTTTATTTCCTGCATTATGTATTCAACAGCACTGTAAAACCACTATAGAATCTACAGCATAAAACAAAAAACGTGAATAGTGTGGACCGATTCTCAAACAAAAGACTCTAACAAGTCAGTCCTAATTAGTGAATCAAATGCATACAGTGTAACCAGTGCACTCTTACTGCCGAACGGAACAAATTATTCAACTGAGTCGATTCTTGTTAGCGAACGAAACCTATACGGCGCAACCAGTCTCTAATTCCCGAAAAAAATGACCAAGTCAGTTCTTGTTAGTGAATCAAACACAGTTTACAACTGTGAGACTAACGGTACAATAACATCTGTGAACTTGTAATGCACCGTTTTATGCGAAAGTTTGGGAACCCCTTGCAGAATCTGTGAAAATTTGAATAATTTTTAAAAAAATAAGAGAGATCATACAAAATGCATGTTATTTTTTATTTAGTACGGACCTGAGTAAGATATTTTACATAAAAGATGTTTACATATAGTCCACAAGACTAAAAAATGGTGAAATTATTAAAATAACCCCCTTTCAAAAGTTT